>VWYK01102151.1:0-17220 GCA_013399775.1 Semnornis frantzii
TTGTTTTACAACCCATCCTGCCTCGACAGAGCAATGACTGTGGCTTGCCAGACCAGGCAAATCTACGAGTCATTCAACCTGACAGTAAGTATCTACCTACTGCCTTTGCTGCCGGGCAAGCAGAGTTAAGAGACAAATCGTCGGCAAAGGTTCTCAGTCTGCCTGTTGCAGCTGAAGTGCAAACTGAAAGTACAGATCCAATGGCACGTACAGGGCACATCTCTCATCTGCTGAGAGCTTCCCAGTTCCCCTGTGCACACACTAAGGTTATGGTTTCATACCTTCATTAGCCCATCATAAATACGATGACCTATTTCCTCTATGCTCCTTCCCAGCCTCCTTGATAAGTATGTGAAGATTGGATCTTCTTTAGGTAACAAGGGCGTGGAAAGATTCACTCTTTCTTGGACTCCCTAAAAAGAAGAACCCAAGGTGGGTACGTGCTGACACTTGAACTGACAGCAGAGGGATACACACAAGAGCAGGACTTTCAGGGATGTTTACAGCTGAGTTCTTTTGCATTCACCTCATCCTTTCCTATCAGGATGTTAGGGATAATGTGACCTGGGTAATGGAATAAGAAGATATTGTTGTAGACAGGCAAACACCAGAAGCAGCCAAAAGCAGCATTAGGATAAATATGATTTTGGCTATAGGATAAATCACAGAGATGTCAGGGCTGGAAGGGATCTCAAGGGCCAATCTCCAACTCCCCTGTGGGGAGGCCCCCCTGGCAGAGGCCCCATGGGCAGGGACACTTCACACCAGAGCAGGTTGCCCAGAGCCACATCCAGCCTTGAAGACCTCCAGGGATGAGGTTTCCACTACTTCCCTGGGCAACCTGTGCCAGTGTCTCAGCACCCTCATGCTGAAGAACTTCTTCCTAACATCCAATCTAAATCTACCCACGTCTAGTTTTGCTACATTCCCCCCAGTCCTATCACTACCTGACAGCCTAAAAAGTCCCTCCCAGCTTTCTTGCAGTTCCCTTCAGATACTGGAAGGCCACAGCAATATCTCCTCAGAGTTTCTCTTCTCCAGACTGAACAGCCCCCAAATACTACCAACCTAGCGTTAAGTATCAGGATATAATCCATACTACAGCATACAAACGCTGCCAGCACTCACTGAAATGGCAGCTCCATTTCACTAATGGCCACTGAAGCCTTTAATTCATGTTTGTCACAGCCCAAGCATCCTTACATCTCCTTTCCCCTCACTTGCCAAAGCATGTCCAGACCCAGTAACAGAGCC
Source organism: Semnornis frantzii (assembly GCA_013399775.1). Lineage (NCBI taxonomy): Eukaryota > Metazoa > Chordata > Aves > Piciformes > Ramphastidae > Semnornis > Semnornis frantzii. Next base: position 1,255 of record VWYK01102151.1, read on the forward strand.
AGGACACTTAGTTCCTGTTTGGTCCAGAAGAAAATCTTCATCTACAGGTGAAATGTTGTTTTAAAGTCTTGCCCTAAAATAAATACCAAAATACCATCACTACAGGACAAGGAAATTTGTTCAAGTGAACACCACTGACACATTTTTGCACTACATCTCCACTCTCATCTTTCTAAAGCAGATTAACTTTGTACTAGTAAAGAATAATTATGTCATCCTCGGGGTTAGGGCTTGGCACTCAGATACCAAAGAGACTTCCAAGTATGTTAGAAGCTACAGACAAGTCCTTGAAGATTTTTCTGACCCTGAATCTTCATCCTGCTCAGCACTCTGCAATTTTCAGCTGAAATGGGTCACAAGGCAGAACTGTTTCTAACAAAAATCTCACATTTTCCTAACAGAACTGTGCTCTGGAAACAAAAGGTTGCCTTTTCCTCAACACAGCCCTCCAAAAGAAGGCAAACAATGAAATCATCATAGAATGGTTTGGGTTGGAAGAGACCTCCAAAGCTCATCCAGTCCAACCCCCCTGCGGTCAGCAGAGACATCCTCCACTAGAGCAGGCTGCCCACAGTCCTGTCCAGCCTCACCTTGCATATCTTCAGGGATGGGGCCTCAACCACCTCCCTGGGCAACCTGTTGCAGTGTTCCACCACCCTCATGGTGTAGAATTTGTTCCTCACATCCAATCTCAATCTGCTGTTCTCTCATTTCCTCATCCTGTCTCTGCAGCCTTTGCAAACAGTTCTTCTGTAGCCTTCTTGTAGCCCGCTTCAGGTCCTGGCAGGTTGCTCTTAGGTCTTCCTGAAGCCTTCTCTTCTCCAGGTTGAACACCCCCAGCTCGCTCAGCCTGTCCTTTGAATAGAGGTGCTCCAGTCCCCTGATCGTTTTTGCTGCCCTCCTCTGGACCCAATGCATCAGGTCCATGTCCTTTCTGTGTTGGGGCCTCCAGATAACAGCGATACTAACAGATAAGAGCAATAGCAAAAGAGAAACAGCATCTGATGGAACTGTTTCTCTCAGCAGGTACTTCAACTGAGGGAACAACTGTGGTTCAAAAACTCCCTGAGCCAATCTTGAGAGACCACAATACCTTTCAATCTTGAGTGACAACAGCCAAAAAGGGTTTTCTAGTCCTCTTCTTGATGGGGGAAAATGTCCTACCTGCACTTTCTTGCTAGCTTACCCTTAAGTGCTGAAAAGCATGAATGCTGTATGGAAGATCTAGAACTTTGGTGCAGTCTGGCTGCTGCAGGTCTGGAGGCACTGGCGATTTCGTGTCTATGTAGTCTTCAGGGCTGAGGACAGAAGAAGCCAGCAGATTCAAGATTAAATCCCTGCTGAAGTTCAATGGAAGACACTGTCCTAACTGACAGTGTTGAGATCTGACTGTGTTTGGAGCCCCTCAGAGCATTTCTGGTATCCTCCCAGTTCCACCAGGATGTCATTAATATGAAGTGAAAGAAAACTCTGCCTGCTTTAGTGAAAACATCAACATTTGGGTAGCCTCCAAAAGCTACCAGTGCCAAGCTACTGTGATTAATGATCTATCTGCAGGGCAAACAGCAACTCGTGCAGGTCAGAAAACTCTTCAACTGAAACAAACCCATGGTATTAGTGAGAAGCCCAAATGAAGGTGCCTGAGGATAAAATAAACCTTTTCCTGCCTCAATTATTCATCTGATGATGTGAAAAACCATAGCACTACAAAACCCAAACCATCAGTCCTGCAGATGAATTATCACTGAAGCTGAATGCCAAGCAGACTGTCCACTCACCACAGAATGGCTCAGGTTGGAAGGGACCTCAGAGATCATCTGCTCCAACTCCCCTGCCATGGGCAGGGAAATCTCTCAACTACACTTGGTTGCTCAAAGACTCATCCAGCCTGGCCTGGAACACTTCCAGAGAGGGGACACCCATGACCACTTTGGGCAACCTGTTCCAGAGTCTCACCACCCTCATATTGAAGAAATTCTTCTCTATCTCCAGACTAACCCTGCTCTGACTCAGCTCCAAACCATTCCCCCTTGCCCTGTCTCTAGACACCCTTATGAAAAGTCCCTCTGCAGCCTTCCTGCAGGATCCCTTCAGCTACTGGCAGGCAGCTCTGAGGTCCCTCCTGAGTCTTCTCCAGGTTGAACACCCCCAGCCTATCTTCATAGCAGAGATGCTCCAGGCCTTGGACCATCTTTGTGGCCCTCCTCTGGACTTGCTCCCACAAATTTTCAATCAAGAAGCCCCCACTATAATCTGAGGAGGATCAAAACACCCTCATGCAAACTCAAGCCCCTTCTCCAGGCTGCACTTCAGTTGGATTCTCATCTGTTCACACCAATACTGACTTGGAGTATGGCAGGATGGACTGGGAAGGCTGGGACAGAGTGGAGCTGTTTTGGGGTAAGGCTGACAAGGACAGTTTGTGGGTGACAGCATTTCTGTACCATTCTCTTGCACAATTAATGGTAGAGGTGGTTTCCACTCTACTCCACACTAAAAGAAGGCAAAGTGACTGTCACCTCAACCACAGGCAGGGGAGGTTTGAGTTTTTTTTCTTTTACATTTAGATTTGTCTTGGTTCAGTAGAAGTCTTAAAGCTGAAGTATGGTCTTACCGGATGTCCTTGCTCTCCAGGGTGATGTAGGTGCCATCATACAGATCCAGGTCCCCCAAGGGCACCTTGGCCTTAATGCAGTCTGGATCCTCTTTATTATGCCTTTGTTCCAGCCCTGTATCTCTGTCCTCATTTTCCTCTATATGAATCTTTTGAGCAACTAACTGTTTCTGTAGGAATAGAAACACAGAACACCAGAGGGGAAGGAATGAAACTCTGTTGTTGATAGCGGGTGAACAGTGGAACTTAAAATGGAGCAAGCTGGCAGGAAGTCTAAACCACTCTTCATATTTGGGGACTACCTCCCAGTGTTTCCTAACATCTGCAGGACTTTTTTTTATTTAAGTGGAATATAAACACTTTTATTAGAGAGAATAGGGCGTGGGCACCTCCTCTACTTTTTGATCCACCCACCTCTATTTTTCCTGATGGGACTTAAAAAGAAAGCCGATAGCATTCCAAATTCTTGGTAGGCCACTCAGAACAGAATACCTCAACTTCTCCCTTTTTTTGAACCTTTTTCTCCTACTGTAAAGAATATATCAGAGACTACAAACAAAAACTTCTTGACCATTCACCATGCTAAGTACAACTGAACTGGCAAGCTCAGTGCTAGATTTAAGACTAAAGTTTTATGGATCAGTTGATGATGAGCTATCTTTTGCCCCAGAAAGCTCACAGCTATGGATTACTAGGGAACAATAACCTGTTCCCAGTGCAAAGAAGCTGCACTTTATTCCACACAACACCAAAGATATGAACAGTAGCAGCAACTTGTACAAGATCTCACATTAGAGAGCTTCCGCTCAGAGTCAATTTTATGCCACAAATTGTACATTAATGATTGCCAAACCCACAAGCCACACCCTGAAAAGTTCACCACTGATGCTCCACCTATAGCTTATAAGTCTATGTCCACAAAAATGAGTACACCTCCACAAGGATATGAATACAGCCACAGAAGGGGCAGTCCTGCTCTTGTGCCTCCCTTTCACAGAAGGACAGCACAGTGGGTGTTAGAAGGCACCTCTGGAGACCACCTAACCCAACCTCCATCCCAACTATTCAGTTGTGCCAATCTGACAAATCCACAGCTGGCACAGAGTGAGGTGTGTCCAGCCACAAGCTTGCCCAGCCCATACTGCATTGGAACTTTAGGTTACGGGATCAAAGTTCACTGAAGTGTTCTTCAGAAGGGTGTTCTCGGACCAGTCCTCAACAATAAATGAGTCTGATGAAAATCAGGGGTGATCAGCTCCGTGTTCTTATGGAATACAGCAGCCAGCAACAGAACCCAGTATCTAAATGACTGTGAAGTGTTAGGAGTTATGGTTAACACCAGGGAATGGTGCAAGGCAAGCAGTACATGGGACAGTTTTAAGACTCGGCTTGGCAGGGACCTAGGGTCAGCTCATTGCAGCGCCCCTGTTACCTAGAAAGGTTGGAGCAGATGATCCCTGGGGGTGCCTTCCAACCTGTGATACAACTGGGGACGGTGATAAAAAGAGTTGAGCACAAAATTCTTCTGATCTGAAGATCTCACAGAAGCACAGCTGTGCCAATAATGACTTCTGCTCCCCACCCGAATCTAAAAAGCCTGCACAAAACCAATTGTGCTTGCAGAAACCAGTACTGAACATGCTGCTTTACCTCCAGTTCTTTGAGGTAGTTCACTGTTGTTTCTTGTCTCATCAGGATCACCAAATCGTGTGGGTTCCTCAAGTTCATTGGTGAATCCACCTGCAAGACAAGTCCACAGCCCATCAGGTGAGGCACTCTCTCAGCATAGCAACTGCAACAGGTTAAGTTATCTTCAGTCACAGAACCCATAGGATGGTTTAGGTTGGAAGGGATCTTAAAGATCATCTACTTTGAACTCCCCTGCCATAGGCAGGGATACTTTCCACCAGCCCAGGTTGCTCAAGGTCTCATCCAACCTGGTCTTAAAGACCTCCAGGGATGAGGTTTCCACCACCCTCCCTGGGCAACCTGTGCCAATGTTTCAACATCCTCATGCTAAAGAACTTCTTCCTAATGTGTAATCTCAATCTGCCCTCCTCTATCTTGGATCCATTCCTCCCCAGTCCTATCACTACCTGACACCCTAAAAAGTCCCTCCCCTGTTTTCCTGTAGCCCCCTTCAGATACTGGAAGGCCACAATAAGGTCTCTTTGGCACCTTCTCCTTTCCAGACTGAACATCCCAAACTCTCTCAGCCTGTCCTCACAGGATGGGTGCTCCAGCCCTCTGATCTTTGTTGTGGCCACACACCAGCCTCCAGCCTGGGTGTCTTCACACAGACACTCAGAAAGGGGCAGTGGTGGCCATGTGGGGGAAGCCATGCTAGGTTTCACGCTCCAGTATCAAAGAACAATTGTTTTGGTTGGTTGTTTAGCAGACAGCAGACTTGGAAGGATAAGAATCTGAGCCAAGGAAGAGGTCACAGGGCCAAGAAACTTAACCTTTAGAGAAAGAGCAAAGCAAACACCCACTTGTCAGTTTTCAAGGTAGCACTGATTGCTTCACGTACTGCACAGTCTCACAATCCCAGCACAGGGAGGTTTGGAGGGGACCTCTGTGGATCATCCAGTCCAACCCCCTGCTAAAGCAGGGCACCCGTGGCAGCTTGCCCAGGATCCCAATGGCATGGGGGTTTCAGAATCTCTCCACACAAGAAGACTCCACAACCTCTCTGTGCAGCCTGCTCCAGGGCTGCAGCACCCTCACAGTGAAAAAGTTTTTCCTTCTGTTCCCATGGCACTTCCTCTGTTCCAGCCTGCGCCCAGTGCCTCTTGTGCTGTCACTGGGGATCACTGAGCAGCAGAGCCTGGCTCTGTCCTCCTGACGCTGCCCTGCATGCCTCTGCTCCAAGCCCCAGCGCCCTCAGCCTGTACTCAGCAGAGGGGTGTTCCACTGCCTGCAGCATCTTTGTGGATCTGTGCTGGACTCTCTCAAACAGTTCCCTGAGGTCCTTCTTGACCTGAGGGGCTCAGAACTGAACACAATATTGCACATGTGGACTCACCAGGCAGACCAGAGGGGCAGGAGTATCTCTCTCAACCTACTAACCACAGCCCTTCTAATCCACCCCACGATGGCCTTGCCCATATTTGCCACAGCAGCACATCGCTGTCTCATGCTCATCTTGCCTTGCTGTAACTTGAGGCACCCTCATGTTCAAATCCACAAGCAAGCAAACAGCTGTTGGGTAACATCTCTCCCCTTTGCTTTCACAAGCCAGAACACTGCAGCACACTGCTGCCCTACTAGAAATTCAGACGTTGTGGCTGGCAGGATGGTGGTCCTCTTAGCCCCAGCACTGTTCCTTCACTCTCTCCTCCAAATCACCTCCTGCAAACTTCAAAACACACCACAGCACAGCAACACAAATAATTTTTTTGTCAACTCAAGATTCCTCATCAGATGCTCTCTGCTTTTGACAACAATTGCCAAGTCCTCCTCTGGACAATCAGCCTGGGAGGTTTTGTTGCTTGTTTTAGTTCAGTTCCTTGTAACTCACTTTTTCAATGTTCCTTCAAAGTCCACATAAAAGCAGTCCTTGAGATTCCACCAGCTTCCTTGGCTTTCATTGCCTCCGCCAAGGGGTTCATACACTGACAAAATGGGTTGGGGTAAAAGGCACCTTAAAGATCATCTAGTTCATACCGTCCTGCCTAGAGCAGGGTCACCTTCCACTAGTCCATGTCACTCAAGGCCTCATCCAACCTGGCCTTGAACACCTCCAGGGAGGGGATATCCACAGCCTCCCTGGGCAACCTGTGCCAGTGTCTCACCACCTTCACTGTAAAGAATCTTCCTAATATCTCCAGGGACAGGGCTTCAACCACCTCTCTGGGCAACCCGTAATCCAAGCGAAGATGAAGTCTCTTCCCCTGTAGAGCTGACAAGCTTTAAACATGTTTTAGGCTGTTTGGGAACACCAACAGTTCTACAATCAAACAACAGAAATGCCACTGCAATTTTAATTGCCATGGGTATGAACACCACCACTTAACCACCAGACAGTACTGGTTCTGTACCATGAAGGTGCTGGAACACTGCAACAGGTTGCCCAGGGAGGTAGCTGAGGCCTGGTAATAGCTGATAATCCCTGGAGATATTCAAGGTGAGGTTCAGCAAGGCTCTGAGCCTGCTCTAGGGGAGGACGTCCCTGCTGACTGCAGGAGGGTTGGACTAGAGGACCTTTGGAGGTCCCTTCTAACCCAATCTGTTCTGTAATTCTATGATTAGCCACTTGCAGTTAGCGTCTGCTGCGCTGGAAGCACTGCAACAGCAGTGCAAAGTCCAGTAGTGGCTGATCACCAGAGCTCAATACTGGCAAAAGCACTCCAGCAGTGCTGGCCGACCCAGAGCTGGATGCAGTGCTGCAGGTGAGGTCTGAGCAGAGTAGAGGGGCAGAATCCTCTCCCTGTGCTGCTGCTCTCCCTGCTCTGGATGCAGCCAGCACACTGCTGGCCCTGGGCTGCCAGCAACCAGTGCTGGCTCCTCGGCAGTTTGTCACCAACTGACACCTCTAAGGCCTTCTCCTCCAGACCGCTCTCAGATGCTCCTTGCCTAGCCTGGATTCCTGCTTGGGATTGCCCCGACCCAGGCACAGGAGCTTGCACTTGGCCTTGCTGAACTTCATGAGCCTGGCTTGGGCTGCCTCTCCAGTCCCCTCTGGATGCCATTCTTTCTCTCCAGCATGTCAATCACACCACAGAGCCTGGTGTCACCTACAAAGCTGCTCAGTGTGCCTCAATCCCAGTGCCCATGTCACTAACAAAGAGCTTAAAGCACACTGATGGCAGTACCAACCCCGAGGGATGCCACAGCCCAAGAGCTTACAAGAGGAACATGACCAAAAGCATCACTGAAAACGCATAAAGCCAAAACAGCTGGAAAGAAGGTCAAAAAAATGGTACAAGTCCAAGGTCTCATGATGAACATCAGCTGAACAAAGAATATTCCAAACAATCAAAGCAAAGGGATGCCCTGCAGGAAAATTTTAGGCTCGTGTCCTGCTAGTAAGCACTGAGGTCTTGGTGTTGGGAGAAGGAATTTTGAGGTTCTGCCAGGGGGCCGATAAATCAGTTATGAATGATCCCATTCCTGATCAATCACAGAATCTCTCAAGCTGGAAGTGACCCCACAGGATCCTAAAAACTACATCTTGAGTGAAGAGCTTCATCCAGACACTGCTTGAACCCTGGCAGGCTTTAGTGCCACAACTACTCCCCTGAGGAGGACACCCAGTAACTGACAATCCTCTCAGTGAAGAGCCTTTTCCTAACATCCAGTCTGAACTTACACAGTTTCACTTCATTTCCTCCTGCCCTGTTGCTGGTCACCAGAGATCACCACCTCCTCTTCACTGCCTCCCTTGAGGATGGTGTAGACTGTGATGAAGTCATTCCTTCTCTTCTCCAGGCTGAACAAACCAAATGATTCATAGATCCACAAATGGTTTAGTCTGGATGGGACTTTAAAGATCATTCAGCTCCAACCCCCCCGCCATGGGCAGGGACACCTTCCACCAGCCCAGACTGTGCAGAGCCCCAGCTAACCGGGCCTTGAACAACTCCAGGGAGCAGACATCCACAACCTGCCTGGGCAACTTGTGTCAATGTCTCACCACCCTCACTGCAAAGAATGTCTTCCTAAAATCCATTCTAAATTTCCCTTTCTCAAGCTTCAATCTATTCCCTCTCATCCTGTCACTACAATCCCTTGTCAAAAATGCCTCCCCAGCTTTCTTGTGGTCCCCTTCAGGTACTGGGGAGGCTGCTCGAAGGTCTCCCTGGAGCCTTCTCCTCTCCAGGCTGATCAGCCCCAATTCTCTCAGCCTGTCCCCATAGGGAAGGGTCTCTGATTATCTTTGTGGACTCCTCTGGACCTGCTCCAGCAGCTCCATGTCCCTCTTACACTGGGAACAGCACAACTGGGTGCAGTGCTCCAAGGGGGTCTCATGAGAGCAGAGGGGCAGAATCACCTCCCTCATCCTCCTGGTCACACTGTTTTTGATGCAAACCTCATCTGCTCAGCTACTCCTCCTAAGGCTTGCCCATGAGGCCTTTCACTACCTTGGTGCCCCCTCCTCTGAACACAATCTAAATGTTTGCCATCCTTCTCATACTCAGGTGCTCAAACTACCCACAGGACTCAAGGTGAGGCTGCACAAGGGCACTGCAGAGCAGGACAGTGACAGCTCCTTCCTAGTGCAGGACAACAGAGATGATCTCTTTTCAGTCTGCTGCTGATTATTGACCCACAGTTACATTTGGGCATCTAAAACATTGACATTCACTCCAGGAAATGCCAATTCTTGTGAGATTGCAAGTAAGAGAAGTTATTCCACAGACTTTATCAACTCTGCTAAAGACCTGGAAAACGTTCTGCGTAGATTGGTCCCACTTAGAGTGCTTTGTGAACTACAAAAGAGCAGCTCACTGCACTGCAGTGACACAGAGGCACCAGTTAACTGCCATCACAAAAGGCCACTGCTTCCACTCAGTGCTGAACTCAGCTAATCAGATTTTTTAATCGTTTTAGCCAATGAGGTTCTTTCCAAGTCAGTTGCTTTCCATGCAGTGATCCACATCAACACCCAACCCCACTCTGAGAACACACCACCAATATACGCACAACAGAGGCTTCCAGACCATTCTCCTATATTCTCACCACTTCCTCAGTACAGGAAGCGGGAAAAGGAGGTGAGCTAGCACTGGAAGTGTTGTGATGCATTTGTGATCAACTGTGGCAGAGACATATGCAGTGAGGAAGTCTGTTCCCAGCCTTCTGATCAGCCCTGGAAGCACTGAAAGGCCACCAGGTGTTCTCCCTGCAGTCTTCTCTAAGCTGAATAAGCCAAACTCTCTCAGCCTGGCCTCACAGAAGAACACTTACAGCCCTCTCATCACTGCTGTGGCCTCCTCTGGCCCCAATCCAACAGGTACCTGCCTGTTTGGTGCTGAGAGGACTCTAGAGCTGGCCCCAGCACTGCGGCAGGGCGTCTCAGCAGAGCAGAGAGGCAGGATTCCCTCCCTCCACCTGCTGCCCACGCCGCCGGGGATCAGCCCAGAACAGGTTGGCTCTGGGCTGGGAGTACACAGTGCTGGCTCATGCCCAGCTCCTCACCAGCATCCCCAACTCTTCTCTGCAGGGCTGCTCTCCATCCCTTCACCCCGAGCCTGGACTGATGCCCTAGATTGCGCTGACACAGTGCAGGACCTTGCCCTTGTCGAACCTCGTGAGGTTCACATGGGCCTTTCTCCATTTTATCCTGGTCTCTCAGTTTGGTGCTGCTCCCCTTGCAATAAAGATGGAGCAAAGCAAGCAAGAGAAAGCTCCAACATGAGCTAACCATCAACTCTTTCAACTAGTTAGTGAGCAGAGAGTCATAGAACTGTTTGGGTCAGACAACAACTCTAAAATCATCGAGCCCAACCACCAACCTAAGACTGCCATGGCTATCAAACCATGTCCCAAAGGGCCACGTCCACACCTTAGAGGCACAGCCTGGTATCAAAGGAATCCGTTATGACCAATCTCACACAGCTGCCGAAGAGGCCACTCTGTGGTCGCGCACCAGGCTGCCACTCCACCGCTTCTCTCACCTCCAGAAGGACGGAAAAGCAGCCGTGAGGCAGCGGGGAAGTAGAAAATCGCACCCGTTGGGACTCGGGCAGCACCAGGCGCAGCAGTGTAACCGGCAGGACTCCCGGGGGATGGCTCCGGCGGCACGGCCGAAGGCAGCCCCGGGAGGGTTCCTCAGGAAGGGCATAGCCAGAGAGTCGAGGACCTGCTGCCGGCCCGCACCACCAAAGCATGACTTTGACTTCGTGTCCACTCAACAGCATGGCCCGAAGAGCTGAAGAGGCTCAGAGAGGCTGCAGGTAAGCAGGAACTGTCGCTGCTCAGCGCCTGACTCCAGTTAAAAATCCATCCTCGGCTTGCCCAGACCCACAGACCGCTCCTTCCCGCCGCCTCAACATCGCGGCTCCGGCCGCTTCAAGCAACGTTTCTGGAGGACACCAAGACTCCTCATCACCGCGGCCGGCCGGGTAAGGTTCGGAATAGGGCCAGCTTGCCCGTCTCTGCCGCCGCCGCTGCACAGCTCAGGGCAGGCTAGGGCTGAGGATGACCGGCGGCGCAGGCAGGGGCTATCCCTGACGCCGCAGGCGGGCCGCCACTGTGTGGGCAGCTCCCCGCGTCCTCCCGGCCGCCTACCTGCTGCTGAATCTTCCCATCCTCGGTAACCACCCAGTGGGTGGTGGCAGCGGCGGGTCGCGTCCCCGAGGCCAGCAGCGAGCACAAGCCCAGCGCCCAGCCGGAGAAGACCCACGCCCGCCCCAGACCGCCCCGCCCGGACGCTCCTGCCGCCGCCATGTTCCCCAATCCCGGCCTGCCCGCGCCACCCGGAACCGGAAACGCCCACGCCGCCATTTTGGGTCAGGACGGGAGGGCTGGGCGAGGCCGCCTCCTGGCGGGGACGACGGAGGAGCAGGGCCTGCGGCGGCCTTTGTTTCTGCGCCGCAACCTAGGTGGCCCCAGGGAGGCAAACGGGAGTAGCTGCGCGGCCTGCGGCGACAGCTAAAACAGCCACAAAGCGAGGGAAGCCGGATGGCGACGGCCGACCGGCAGCCCGGATAGGCAACGGTCTTCTGAGCTGCATTGCCGGCAGCGTGGGCGGCAGGGGACTTGGCCGCTCTATCGTGACCGCCCCTGCAGTCCTCAGCACAGCAGAGACGCACCTGGTAGGAAGAGAGCCAGAGGAGGGCGGAGCAATGCTGGGAGCGCTGGAAGCCCTCTGCTGTGAGGTCAGGCTGACAGAGTTGGGCTTGTTCCGCCTGGCAAAGAGAAGGCTGCAGGGAGACCTGGTAGCCTTTGAGTGCTTAAAGGGTGGGGGGGTGGAAGTTACAGAAATCATTGCTGCGTGCAGAGCGTTAGTAGCTGGCCTTTGCACGTCCCCTCCCAGCTGAACTAGGCTGTGGTTTGGTGGCACCAATGGCAGAAGTCAAGGCACAGGACCAAGTTCCATGCTGTAACCCCCCACAGGGAGTGCTCCACATCTATCTAGCTGAGCAGAGTGTACTCAACAGAGTCATTTTTGCAGTTCACACAGGCAGTGGGAACAGCAGACCCATTTCTGGAGTCCAGGAGCGACTAATATCAAAAAGCAGCATGTGGCACCCCACTGAACTTTCATTGAAAAAAATTAATTAATGTCTGTCTGGTGCACTCAGAAACGTCTGCCACGAGAGCTCAAGGAGACAGCATCCTTAACCAAATCAACCCAAAAACCCTGCACAGGGGATGCTGGTTGATGTGAGCTCTGAAAAAACACAGCACTTTTTTCTTCCCCTCTCAATGGTTTCAAACTGAGTGAGACCTAAAAGCTGCCAAATTCAAGCTTTGCTGTTTGACCTTTAAACCTGCAGGCAAGCTGCAGACAGTTCTGTGGGACACTCATCTTCCCAGAGCCTATTAGCAGATCTGTTACAGGCACTTTGGCTTTTGAATTAGAAAAATGGGAGGGGAAGCGTTTACAAAGGGTGTAAGAGTGGTGAAATTATACAAAGAGAGAATGGCTTTCCTTAGAAAAGACTTTTAAGATTAAGTCCAACTCTGCCAAGACTGGTGCTAAACCATGTCCCTCAGCACCTCATCTCTGTGTCCCTGAAACACCTCTAGGGATGAGGATTTAACCACCTCCCTGGGGAGTCTGTTCCCCTGCTGGGGAGCCATTGCCCTCATCTTTCCCTGCAGCCTTTGCAAAGTCTCTCTGCAGTCTTCTTGTAGCCCCCTTCAGGTCCTGGCAAGCTGCTCTTAGGTCTCTCTGGAGCCTTCCCTTCTCCATGCTGAACCCCCCTAACTCCCTCAGCCTGTCCTTGTAGCAGACCTGCTCCAAACCGCCAAGCATTTTTGTGGCCTCCTCTGGACCTGCCCCATCAGGTCCATGTCTTTCCTATGTTGCGAGCTCCAGAGCTCGACACAGCCCTGCAGGTGCGGTCTCACCAGGGGAGAGCAGAGTGGCCAGATCCCCTCTCTCCATCTCTGGCCATGCTGCTTTTGATGCAGCCCACGCTGCCATTTGCCTTCTGCACTGCAAGTGCCCATTGCTGGCTCCTGTCCAGCTTCTCAACCACCAGCATCCCCCAGTCCTTTTCTGCAGGGCCATTCCCAATTTCATCGCCCTCCCCGGACAGATTGGGGAATCCTAGATGTCAATCCAAGGTGCAGGACCTTACATTTAACTTTGTTGAACCTCAGATTCTCCTCAGCCTACCTCTCCAGCCTGTCCAGGTCCTTCTGGATGGTCCCCATCCCATCCTTCAGTCCTACCACCCCCACCACTCAGCTTGATTCCACAAAAAAAAACCCCAGGCTGCTACTCAAGCCATGCTCACTCCACCACACTAACAAACTGTATTGCATTGGAGGTTGAATGAGACAACGAACAACTCCTTTTGACAGGGTAATTGCCAAGTAAGCTGTATGACATGCAGCTGTGGCTGAACAGAGACATTCCATCCAAAACTTTGCATTTTCAAGTTGAAACACCTAATGTGGTCTTGTAAGACCTGTATTCCTTAGTGGCAAAGAGCTCAAAGCATCTGATCTCTGGAGCAAGTCACTAAAGCCAAAAGGTACCACAGTACCCCTTTGAACGAAGCCCACACAAAATGCTGCAGATTAAGTGTGAAACAATGAGCCAGACAAAATTACAAAATGAATTTATTCCAAAAGCAGGAAGAGAACACGTACAAGTCAACAAGATGGTATCTGAGTGTCTCCACAAGAACTGGCTGCAGTATGAAACTGGGCTGAGGGGTCGTGGGGGTAGACTTAGCTGCTTCTGAGGCCACAACAGCTTTACCTATGCAAAACAGAAGCCCTGGAAAGAACACTCAAAATTCAGTGACAAAACAAGCTGCTAGTACCTAGTTATGAGTATTTTACATGCAAGCTGTGTTGAGGCTTTGAGATTGCTTTAAACCCTCTCAAAACGGAAGTTCAATATGTCTGTTGTTCCCCTTTCCCAACCCGTGATGGAAGCTTAGCACTTATCTACTGCCTGCTCTAATCTTAGCAATTTGTTCTTGAAAGCTCTTTGCCAAGGTTAGTGGTTTCAGTGATGGATTCCAGTTTAGTAGCTGTCATGGAATCAGCAACACAAAGCCAGCTTATGACCCCTGGAATGTCAAAAGTTTGCTGCTTGCTGCTGCAGAATCAAGGAAAAACAGGCTTCTAATTTAGCTCCCTCTCTAACCTGGACTTAGTTTTCATACCCTGAGCTGACTGTAGTGACAAACATCCAAGAGTCTTCCTGAAGACACCTAAGGCAGATTCACAAACAAATACAAATGCAACTAGTAGAGGACACATCACTTACACGCACCTGTCTCTAGATATCAAATGGCTGGACAGACAACAGGGAGAAGAAATAATCTTCATTCTCCTAAAGCCTAAGCTATTTTACATCAGACATCCCCTGGAACACTCATTAGAAGTCTTACCCTCAGTCCCAACTTCTTGTTTACTACCTGCTAATTACTTTGAATGACCTGAGAACTACAGACTTTTGAGTGGTGAGAATGTAAAAGCATTGTGCTCTTACATTGTATGGTCTGAGGTGTGGACCAGTAAATAAGAATCCCAAGCTGGTATGGAAAACAAAAAATAGTAATAAACAGCATGGAATCGGTAGCTTTTCCACCTGAATATGAATTATGTAGCTGGAATCTGTCAATGCTAACTCAAAATATATATATATATATTTTTTTTTAATGTAGTGGTAAAAAAATACTCAAACAACTAACCAACCAGACAAAAGCAAACCAATCCCAAACCAACCAGGTGAGAACCCAAGCCTCAAGTGCCAACTAATCCAGAAACCTGCAAAGCACAAAAACCAGAGAGAGGAACTGCTATGGTCCAACCTCCAACCTCTGAAGCTTAATCAGCCTTTACCCATTCCTGGAATAATTCTACTCACTTATTATTTCTTTTTTATTTTTCTTCTTTACTGGCATGAACTAGATGCACATATTCATATGAAACATTAAAAATCCATTTGCAGAACAGCACTCTTTGCATCACAGCGAGGATGGGCAAAACCAACAGAACACCACATTCTCCACAACTAAGTTAAAGGATTGCTTCATGCTACAAGCAAAGGAAAGAAACCCCAACAAACCAAGAATCAATTTCCAACTGTTTCCAAGTTAAAAAAAAAAAACCCAACCACAAAAAAAACCACAGAACAGCTTTTATCTAATTTAATTTAATCTGAAAAAAAAAAAAAGGGTGAATGAAGACAAATTTAANAAAAAAAAAAAAAGGGTGAATGAAGACAAATTTAACCACAGGACTCTTCTCCATGTCTTGAGGCATATGGTTACAAATAAGGATTGTTTCAGCTGCTCGAGCTCCTCTGCCATGTGTTGTCAGGCCTCTCCACAAACATGTCAACTCAATGCTCTAGTTTCAGTTACGCAGTAGCTGATTTGGAGGTTAAGAGACTAACTGTCAAGATGGAGCTTCTGAAGAAAACTATCTATGCTCTTTTCCAAACTTTGAAGACACTCCAAAAACACCCCCCACCTCACCCTTCCCCCCCAAAAAAAAAGAACCCTAAAAGGAAGAACCAAAAACTGTTGCCTGTAAGCATCCAAAAATACAGCTGCAGTAGTTTCACTATGGACAAGTCGTAGTCTGTTAGAAAAGTAGATCATACATACAAAGGTAGAAAGAAACTGAAGTCAGTCTTGGTGGAAGGCAGTCCTCAAAGGAAAACAATTCTCCAAGCCAACCTGCTGAGAAGCACTTGTACTGGGGCCTTGCCTGGGGTTCTGCTCAGTAGATTCTTCCTCGGCTACGATTGCCACGTCCTCCCCAGCCTCTGCCTCGGCCACCCCGGAAACCACCTCTTTGTTCTGAAACACAAAGGCCAAACTCCTCAGAGGGCTTTTGTGTTGGGTGTAAAGATCATAGGAGCACAGAATTGCTGATCCCATGTCCCACAGTGCCAGATCCACAGCTGAAACACCTCCAGGGATGGGGACTCCACCACCTCCCTGGGCAGCCTGTTCCAATCCCTGACTACTCCTGCAGCAAAGAAATTGTTCCCAATCTCCAATCTAAATCTCAACAGTTCTAAGATAATCCATGATTTTTCTGTGTTATTCCTGGAGAAACTGGATTAAAATACCCTTGGCTTTTTAAAACCAAAACTTGGTAACTCCCACTGATCCTGTCAGTGCTTAGGATGTGGCTAGAAATTCACATTGTCTGTACAGGACAAATGAAGCTGCTGAGAAAAGGAATTTAGGAGAACAAAAGCAGTGCTG
>VWYK01102168.1:0-12443 GCA_013399775.1 Semnornis frantzii
TCTGCAAACTTACTGCTGATGGATAACCACTGATGAATAACTAGAGCAGAGTGTGGGTAATCACTATGGAAGCACGAAGAGACACAAATGGGAACATGCTCAGCAGTGTCTCAGATTTGCATTTTCTCCATGGCATTTTTTTTTTTTCAGGCCAATGACTCCTAATTCTGCTCTGCAAGTCTTTGCATGGCAGTTCTGCTGTGCTAAACACAGAGGTGAGCTTGAAGGTTAGAAATGGGAGAAATGGACTCTAGGCTTTGTGAAATACTGGGGAACTTTACAGTCATCTTTCTTTTTTTCCAAGTGAACTACACCTGAGTTTGTCAAATTCCTGCAATATCAAATTAAATGAGTGCATGCTCAAGATGAATGTAAGCTGAAGTACTACCAGTGGACCAAATTCTGCCACTGCCATTTTACTTTGCATCTTCTTTCTTCTCTGGAGACTTTCAAGGCCTGTCTGGATGCACTCCTCTGTGACCTAAGATAAATTGTATGGTCCTTCTCTGGCAGGTGGGTTGAACTCAGTGAGCTTTTTGGGTGCCTTTCAACCCCTAAGATCCTATGATTCTGTGACCCTGTGATCCTGTGAAATGCAAATAGACAGAGTCTGGGCCAAGACCATGCTTAGCATTTCTGATTTTCCTACAAAAGTGCCTGTATGTAGACCAAATCTGGCTGTGCTGAGATGTAGTTTGCAAATGAAACAAATCTCAAACGTGTGACTGCCAATTCAATGGATCTGAATTGATATGATTAACATTAATCACTAGAGTCTTTTCTTTCTTGGCTTTCTTGATTTTCTTCTCTCAGTGTTTTATTGACCAATATCACACAATTTCCATTCTGTTCATGCTACACAGTGCTTGTCTCTCTCTTTCCCCCAACTAGAAAATTAAACGAAATTCCTTGCTACAGAGAGCTCTGTCTCTGTCCTTCGCATGTGAGGGTGCCATATGCCCAATTAAACCCTTCTTTTCACCTTGATGAGAAGTTTTTTGTTTCTGGGGTTTGTTTTTGGGGTTTTTTTGGGTTTTTTTTGTTAAAGATGCAGATGTCCAGAGCATGCAGACTGAGCTAAAGAATTGAGGTTGGACGTGGACCAGCAGAAGAGTCATTGTTCAAGTCATGTTGGTACAGCTTGAGCAAACACTCAAAGCAGCTGGTCAGCTCCAGATGGATTTCATCTCCAGTCAACCATTACATGCAACCTTCCTTCTAGTGCCTTACCTCTCTCTGCCCAGGCCCTCTTCTATTATATCTCTGACCCACCCCCCCAGTGATTCTATTTCTCATTTCTCATTTTTCAGCAGCTAGATAGATTTTGAGGTTATTTCTTAACTGGCAGGAGAAATGTTTTATTCTTCCTTATAGTCTTCTGGTAAGAGGAAAAACAATTGAGAGCAGAACCCAGAAGAGCTCCCCTTGTTTTCATTCCTGTTCCCTGCTTCTTTTTTATTTCCAGTGGAGAAAGGCAGAGCAGGGAGAAATGCAGAAAGTGAAAGCAAAAAAATACACTTTAATCTGAAAACAAAACAAACCCAAAACTGAAAAAGGAAAAGAAATCTCTTATTGAAATCAAGGTAAAAATATTTTTACGTTTCCCTGTATAAAACTCACCCAATAACATTTCAATGAAGAGACATTTCTGTCCTCAGTGCCTCATTTTTTTTTATCTTTAGAAAGTGTTTGCTTTAACTTTTATTTTTCATCATGTACTAACCAGAATTGTTTGGTTTTTTTAATCTTCTGGCAACTTCAAGCCACCTTTTTCTTCTGGGAGTTGAGGACGGGTGTGTATTAGTGCACAAAATGTTATTGGGTCTGACACCCATGAGGCTGAACAGCCAGTGCCCTGGAGGGCAAAGGACCTTGGTGCTTGGAGCAGAGTGACTGGTTGTTGACCATCTGCTCCTGGACATTGCCTGTCTCCCAACTGGGCAACACTCTAGGTGGCATGGGCCCAAACTGTGCCATAATTGGGTCACTACAGCAGTTTAACATTAGGGATCTCTCTTTCCATGACTTAGGACTCTTTCCAGACTCTGCTTAACTTAGCAACATGGATGCAAATTGAGAGTATTGGTGACTTTATTGGTAGGTCTACTATTCCATTATCTGTCTGGGACTTAGAAGTGGAATTTCACCATTGAAGTTATAAGCAGTAAGTTGTTATCTAGTCTTCAGAAGCAAAGCAGCCTGTTTTCTGTTAAATGTACAAACATCAAGTGAGACTTGAAAGAGTGAGAGAGGTGAGTCTCAAACCCTGCATTATGAACATATAACCTCAGAGACTCACTCCCCAAGTACTCTGTGCACAGGTCTTTGCACTTAGGGCAATAATTACAGGTGTAACATTACTAAGAAGTTCAGGCAATGTAGGCTTGGGCTGAGAAGGTCTCTTCCAAATCATATACCCATAAGGCACCATACCAGTTAATGAAAAGAGTTCTAAGTGTAGAAACAATTCATATTCTGGCCTGACAGTCTTCTGTTGTAGAGCTCAGGACAGACAGTTTTGCTCTTCCTTTGGATTAAACTTCTGATTTGCATCTGTGTGTGCTGGGCTGGAGCTCAGCAGGCTGTTCCTGTTCAGATACTTCCACAACAGTTAGTCAGTACTGTTATCTCCTGAGCAGAACAAATATAGGTAGTACTCTCAATGATCACAAGAAAGGAGCTAATAAGGGTCTGTTTTCATAAAGCAGCAACTCAGAATACTTATCTAAATACCTGCAAGAGTCGGTGGACATTAAAGTCCCCAGTCTCCAACATGGGTCAGAGAGAGACGTGAGGAAAAGCTTCTCAGGACACAAGCTAGTTACAGCCAGAGATAGTACAGTTCTGAAGCCCCCAGCACAGGAAGTACATGGAAGTGTTGGAGTGGGTCCAGAGGAGGGCCACAAAGATGATCAGAGGGCTGGAGCAGCTCTGCTATGAGGACAGGCTACAAGAGTTGGGGCTCTGCAGCCTGGGGAAGAGAAGGCTTTGAGGAGACCTTAGAGTAGCCTTCCGGTATCTGAAGGGGGCCTACAGGAAGGCTGGGGAGGGACTATTGACAAGGTCTTGTAATGACAGGATGTGGGGCAATGGGTTTAAAGTGGCAGAGGGGAGATTTAGACTGGATGTTAGGAGGAAGTTGTTTGCAGTGAGGGTGGTGAGGCACTCAAATGGGTTGCCCAGGGAAGTTGTGTCTTCTACCTACCTTAGAGTGTTCAAGGACATGTTGGATGAGGCCATGAGTGACCTTTACTAGTGGAAGGTGTCCCTGCCTCTGGCAAGGGATTGGAACTAGCTGATCCTTGAGGTCCCTTCCAACCTTACCATTCTATGATTCTATGACTCTATTTAAGAACAGGGTTTCACCAGGCAATTGTGCAGTCCAAGTTAACTATTGGTTAACCTCCCATCAGATGATGTCAAACCTTACTGCACAAGAAACAGCTGCCATCATTGGCACAGGGTTTTTGTCTAGCTGACTATACTGTCAGTACAGTAAAAAGATAAGATTGTACAGTAAAAAGATAAGAATGGTAGGATTAGAATGAATCTACAGTCCATTGATGAAGTAATTCTTATTTTTGCTGTAATGCAGATCTTTAAGAAGTCCTACACCTCTGTGAATATATCTTATCTGTATTTGTAACAGAAATGAGGATATCACATCATGCTGTGACAAGGCTCACACATGATTCCCTTGAGTAATTTCTGCATTTCCCTTTCCTCCTCTTCATATTCTGTTGACAACATTTTGTTAAACAACTTTCAAACTAAGATTTTACCTCCTTCTGGCAGGGAGAACACCTTCTGCTCTGTTCTGTGAAGTAGCAGGCAGACTTTTTCAGAGCTCTAAAAAAACTAATAAAAAACTAATTCAGAATATTCCCCTTTCTGATGTACAGCATCATTGTTGCTTATAGTATTTTATTAATTTGAATTTGGGGGGAGGGAAAAGATTGCCAGGTTGAGTTCCCGCAGTTGATTGTAGCAACAAACTCTTAAAAAAAGGATCTGCAGCAATTTGTTATTTCCTTCTTGATGGGACTTTCTGCACCAGCATAAAATTAGAACACTGTCCCTGGGTCTGCACTGGTGGCCTTTGAAGTGACCTCTTCAAAATCAGAAGCCAAAGTGATCTGAATACCACCATTAATTCAGGTCAACCAAGAAGCTGCACTATATGTCAGTTCATATGCCCAGCATGGCCACAAAATACTCAGATTGCTGAAGTCCTGGAATCTCAGGGCTTGTGTGGACAAGTAGGGACCAATTTTAGCAGTGCCCCCACCATCAGTGTTAATAGGTTGTTTACCAGGCTATTTTGAGAAACTCATGAGAAGTCAAGGAGCTGAGAGGTATCTTCAAAACAGACATTGTGCTGGTTTGAGGCTAATTGGAATATTTTAATGGAGAAAATTATACTATAGGCTATGAAAAGGAAACAGTGGTGATGTCTGCTTCACTCATAGGCTTGCTGAGATGGATAAGAATACAAAACAAGGACAAGACACTCGGGCGCAGACACTCTCAGGCTGTTTAGTAGCTTCCGGCTTTCTCCTCTCTGCCGAGCAACCTCATTAACCACTTTCCTTCTAACCCCCCTGGCCGATCCTCCATCTCATCTTGCACGTGAGCCAAACCCTGGGGTAAGGTATAGGGGTGGGGAGAAGGTGGAAGGGTGGTTGGAAGCCCCTCCTGGGGTCTCTGATTTCTGGGAGGGGAGTTGTGTTTCTGTATTACCTTTACCTTGTATATTTCTGTAACTATTCCTGTCTATTGTGTGTATCTCTGCTTGTACATTGTGCTAAGCTTGTAAATAGAGCTTCAGCCCTTAACTTCCAGCTGGCTGAGTCTAGTCTGAGTGATTTTACAAAGTGTGGGGGGCAGGGAACTCCCAAACCATCACAGACATCTGTCACGTGGCATTTGTAGAATTTATTGTCTGTCACTTATCAGGGCTAGGCCTATGAGCATCAGACTTACTGAGGAGAGATTAAGTACTCATTTTGTAATTAGTGGGAATATGACTTTGTTTTTATTGCAGTAATGCATAGAGGTTCCAGCACAGATTCAGGGCCTCTCTGTGATTAAGCATAAGATTCATGTAGAATAATAATTAAAATCCTTGCCTTGCACTCCTGTGAAGGTCATCTGAAGGATGCTGAGAGATTTCAAAACAAATAAGGTGATTACAGAATGGATCCACCTTGTTCAGTTCCCAAAGTTGCAAACAAAGTCAAGACCACACACAGAGCTTCCCTTCTCCATCTTGTTTGTGAATCATTTACAATGGGCTGTTCCTGGGGGATCACCATCACAGGCACTCTGATATTACATCCGCTTCTTAAATATCCTACACAGAATAGTTGTTATGAACATTTTTTCAGAGGTCTCACAGTGAGTTAGCCACTCTATCACTTGGTTGGATAGGGAGCAATTTAGTTTATGTTCTCCGAGCTTCTTCATGGATTAAATTTAGCAGTTGGTCAGTGGTAGTGCCCCTGTTTGACAGACACAGGCCATTATCAAACAATTTGGCCTTCAAAACAGTGACTGTTATTTGGAAGAGTACTTTTGGCATAGGCAACCTCAATTTTAGCCATCCATAATATAACAGAATTCTTTGGGAGACCTTCCTTATGTTGATGAAGACATGGAATAGGTTATTCCTGAGATCATTGTCGTAAATGAGACAGTGATGGCATTGCCAACAGAAAAAAAAATGCAAGGTTGGACTCTTCCAGTGCGTTTCTCTCACTAAGATGATGGTTTCTGTCAGCTCCTTCTGAAGCTAATCTGATTTATCTGTTTGAAACCTTATTATAGAAATAATAAGTCATGTTGAAGCAGAGATGAGAGTGCAATGGTAGAGGGGTAAGAAGACTTTGTCTGGGGTGTACCTGGTAGTGAGTAGTGTTCAAGCATGACCTTTGGGTAAAAGTGAGTGGGTGGAGGATCTGCACACAAACTGTCTTGCAAAAGATGACTTTGGCAGAGTGTCAATTTTGAGATGGTGTTGTGACAGAGAAGACTTAGCATGTACATATGTGTTTGTATGTATGATGGAGGGCCATGCTCTCCACTGGGGGTCATGCCAACCTTAGACAGGATATCCCAATCCAGTATACAGCGAACCATGTTTGTGTTAAATGAGGTTACTGGAAAGAGAGGGAATTGTTAGTGTGCAATCTTCAGCCAGGGAACCCCATCTGGAGTACTGTGCACAGTTCTGGAGCCCCCAGCACAGGAAGGACATGGAAGTGTTGGAGTGGGTCCAGAGGAGAGGCACAAAGATGCTCAGACGGCTGGAGCAGCTCTGCTATGAGGACAGGCTACAAGAGTTGAGGCTCTTCAGCCTGGAGAAGAGAAGGCTTCGAGGAGACCTTAGAGTAGCCTTCCAATATCTGAAGGGAGCCTACAGGAAAGCTGGGAAGGGACTATTTACAAGGTCTTGTAATGACAGGATGAGGGGCAATGGGTTTAAAGTGGCAGAGGGGAGATTTAGACTGGATGTCAGGAGGAAGTTGTTTGCAGTGAGGGTGGTGAGACACTGGCACAGGTTGCCCAGGGAGGTTGTGGCTGCTCCCTCTCTGGACGTGTTGAAGGCCATGTTGGAGGAGGCCTTGAGTGAGCTGTACTAGTGGGAGGTGTCCCTGCCTATGGTGGGGGGTTGGAACTAGATGATCCTTGAGGTCCCTTCCAACCTTACCATTCTATGATTCTATGATTCTGTGATTAGAAAGAAACACAGGAGAGAGTGAAGATTTTTCTCCCCTTTCATGCACAAAATTATGTGTTTCTAATGAGAATGGACAAGGAAACCAAACAGTTAGTGGGCATGGTAGTTTATAGTGGTAACAAGAGGGTACAGAAAATCTGAAAAAAAAAAAAACCAGGGGGAAAGAAAAGCTGATGAACAATGTCCCATGTTTGTTGATTCAGTAGTAAGGGAACAGATCAAACTGGAAGGCCTGGAAGGAAAGAATAGAGACTTGAATATCTTAAGGCCAGGTTGAGGTGAAAAGGAACAGGCCACTGCAGAGAGGAACTGAAGCGAACATGATGTAGGAATGTGACTTCAGGCACAACCCTGTTCCTGCAGGACACATGTTTGCTGAGCCAGTGGCCAAGGTCCCCCTTGGTTTGGGTGGAAGCACTCCAGCATGCATCCTTTCTGCAGTATGGACTCAGAAGGGCTTTTTGCTTTTCAGTGTGGTCTTTGAGGGCTGAGATAGTCAGTGCTCCTGGCATCATGAACTCTGACAGCTGGTTGGAGCATGACCTGGCCCTGCCAGTGAATATAGAAGGTGCAAGGTCACAAGGGGATGTGGGGTGGTAGACCTGATCATGTTAGAAGAGACTTTTCACCAGCTAAATGGGGCATGGTATTGAGTATTTGGCATGAAATTGGAGCTATTGAGATGGCATTGCAGTCTCATGAACATTCTACTTCCCATTGCCTTTCCCCAATCCTCATGAATAACAACGTCCTGGGGAGGCAGATGAACTGAAAAACAAGACCAGAGTCTTGCTGGGACAGTGTGTGCATGCAGTAAGACAAGGGCAAAGCAACTCTGGCTGTGTCTGAGGATATCTCAGCCAGCAAGCGATGTGCTTGCCAGGGAAGTTCAATGCCAAAGGCCACACAGCCTTGGGAGGTCCTTGAAAGGGTGGTGTGAGCATTAACTTGGATATTTCCTCCTCTTAAGAAGACCTTAATAGCCAAGAAGTAATCCTTCTGTCATCTTCTCTAGGGCTGAACAACAAATAAGTAGCTTTTAATGCAAATGTTTTACTCTTCTAATTAAAATCTGGGTGCAGATCAACTCCACATATTCCTAACAAGGTGAAGTCCATGCATGTATTTAGGCATCTTCATAGGTTCCTAGCCTCTTTTTTTTTGCCTGTGAAGCACAAGACCAAAGAACATCTCCTGATCTTGATGATGATGAAGGCCTATATTTATTTTATATCCAAGGCATCTTTGTGTATAAGCATTGGCCAATATGCAGTCATCTCTGGGACAGAGCACAGCAGCCATTTTGTACCCAGCACATCTTCCCAACAGTTTTCAGGGAGTGGGAGAAGTGGCAAATAACTTCCTTAATTGAAAATTATGTGGGAATTTCACAGTGTGCAGAATATAATTAACCACACTGGAATCTGGCCAGGGAACCAAGGTTAGCACCGCTGTGCTTGCAGAAGTGCCACTGGAAAAGCAACACCTCCTGAAAATTTTAGAACCTAATCCATTCCTGTAAAATAAATAAAAGGCATGTCTTTGAAAGGTGGTGTGCAGCTTTTATTTATATTTGGCTATGCCTTCGTCACTTACAGTTGAAACAGTCAATCATGGCTGTACACTAAAATCAGAAGTGTATACAGCTCTTAATGACATATATTTTTCTAGCGAATCAAAGCTGAGTTAGTATATTGCATTATGCCAAATCTTTCTAAAACTGAGCCAAAGTCATCTTATGTATGCAACACATTTTATCAAACGTGTAAGAAATATCTGGAAGAGGAATATTGTTTATATAGAAGGAAGAAGGGGAAAGCGAAGCTGGCAACGTGTCAAGCAAAAATTAGTTCAGCAAAAGGGGAAAAACCATTGAGCTATATGCCAAAGTTTCAGTCACAGTCAGATGAGTTTCTCTGAGCTTGCAAGTACTATACAAATGTGAAAAACCTACATTTGGTGCTGGAGGAAGTGAAGGAGGAAATAGCTGATGGAGAAGTCAGGGCTGTTTATGCCAATGGTGACGCTGCAAGTCAGCAAGAAAAAAGCAGCAAGAAATGAACTCATGCTTCAGGTCTGGATTTATCTTTCACCTTGCTGGAGCTGTGTCTCAGGTTCCTTAGGCCACAGCATGGGACAGCTATGGCTCTTGTGGCACAAATAACACTGGTTTTTGGTTTTGTTTTTTTTTTTTCCCTCCCAGATGGAGCTTTATTTTCATCATGGCTACAACCCAATAAGCCAACAAAACCCTGCTGAAACCCGCAGTTACATTTGCACATGCTACAAACTGTACTTTGGCTATGCAGAAGTGGACCTGATGTGAAGGTCCCTAAGAACCTGATTAAGTGAGCCCATGCAAGACTTTAAACTTTCAACTCTTAAGCCTCAGAACTGGTGGTGCTAAAGGAGTAGAAGGCCTGTAACCTAAAAGATTATGAGAATGTCACTTTAGAAAGTGATGTAAAGGGAAATTCCCCAAAGATGTAGGTGTAGTGCACGTGTCTTTGCAGATGAAGTGATACCACAGGGTTACAGCAGCTGGTGAAAAATGCTTTGTGTCTCATGAATGCCTCTGGAAAAGTCCCTGCTCTGCCCTGGGATGAAGCAGAGCTTGCAGCTGGGTGTTTATTTATCCCTGTGAGAATCCAGATGGCCAGAGGCCGGTGCACCAGATAGCAGCCCAGTGCCTGGGAGGTGGAGGGGCAGAGCAGGGTATGGGGCTGAGGTCACTGCCCTTGTCTTCATTGCCAGGACTGGTGCTGGATCTGACCTTCCCTAATTTGGGTTGAAACAGGGAGATGTATTTCTGTCTGAGAGCGTGAAACAGCGGGAGCCACCACCCAACATGCAGGCAGGGTGTGGAGCTGCCAAGCAGCTGACCTGGGGGGCTGCCAGCACTTCTTGGGGGGTTTTGGACAAATGCAGAGTGTCACTTTTCAGCACTTTGGAAGCAACAGCTCCTAGAAGACAGTGAGGAAGACCTAACCTTGCTGGTCTGAGGAGAAGCTCCGAAGCATTTTTGAGTGTAACGCGACTGAAAAGAGGTAAATCTGATGCTTGGATCCCAATTTGTCCAGTGAAATAAGACTCCATTTACAGACTCTAAAACTAAAGGAATACCCAGCACTGTCAAAAATGTCTGCAGCCACTGGGAAGAATAAAACTCAGAATACTGATTGACTGCTTTGGTCAGAAAGTTACTGGAAGAGTGTTTGCTGTTTTGCATTTTTCATTCGGTTGTTGATTGCTTTAGATTTCGCTGGTGGAGGTTTTATATCAGCTGCCTTTTTTTGTTTCCACTATAAGGCTTTTAAGTTGTTGATGGAAACTTCTGCCCTTGAATATGAGCAAAGCCAAGATTAACATCCCCATGCCAAATACAAGAGAGGACCCCATAAGCCCCTTAAATCAAGCAAATAACAGTTACTAGTAAAGTACTGCAAATTACTAGGTGCCCGCATATCCTGATGCTACAGGAGCAGTTGCCAGGGACAGAGAGGTTGGCAGGGTTTAGGAGAAGGAAGTGAAGCAGCTTTTGTGGCTACTTGCTGAGCCCTCTCCTGGGCAAGGGTGGGCTGTGGGGCCCATCAGCAGGCACACAGGGAGGATTTTGAGGCATATCATAGGTACAGCAAATTTCCACTCAGTAAAAAAAACAACAAAAAAAAAAACCCTATAAAGAACCATTCCAAAGAGGCTAAACCCTCTGGCTGGGCTGGGTGATGGAGGGAGTCAAGTGGCTGGAAAACATTGCTGAGCAGTTAAATCCAGAAGTGAGTGTTGAAGCAGCTGATTCTCTAAACACAGCTTTTCCCTGCAGCCTGGGTTGGATTTGTAGGGAGCATTTCCCTAGCAGGAACCGCAAGAGCAGAGAACGAAGGAGGGGATGGGTATGTGCCCCAGAGTGCACAAACCTGAAGTCATTCCTCAGGCAAACCTTGGAGGAACCAGTCCCTTAGTGCAATTTCACTGGGGCTTTGAATGCAATTTTTACATGACATCTTTCTCCTTCGCAAATCCAAACTCTTTCATAAGTGATGGCTGGCACCAGCCCCCTGCGGCTCCTCTTGGACCAGATTCAAGCTTTATGTTGTTTTGCACTGTAAATCTTTCTACTCCTCTGCCCCTTGCCCCCTGTCCCCCTCCCCACCTTTAAAATACTTTATCGANTCCCCACCGTTAAAATTCTTTATCGATTTAAAGGTCCTACCCCACCCCCCACCTCGAGGCTATGAAAGAGTTTTTCCCTGAGCTCTTTTGGTTGCTCCAGCAAGCTTGGAAGAAAAGTGGTTCCAGGCTGAAAATTTGAAGAGGTTATACATGAGCTTTGCACAGAGATTGAAAAGCTCTGAGTTGTTATAGCAGCTGTCCCAGCTGAAAAAATGTTAGGGAGTGGGATCATTTTCTGTGTATTTTACAGACAGGGAATAGGCCAGGTTCCCTGGTATTTGAGTTACTCTGGGGTTGTTCAGCCAACCCCTACACTTTGCAGGATAGTAATCGGATCCCCAATGCCCTTGCAGCGTGCTTGCATTCAGTGTAGAAAGCAATAGCTCTATGCCAAGCTCTAAATGGACTTTTAAGTACGTAAGCCATTTTCATTCTTGTAAAATCTAGGTTTCATTCCCTAAAAAGACCTGCACACCTCTTTTTTCTGGGAGTTTGATACAATTTTTCTTAAGATTAAAACAGGGTGAACTACTTTCAGGGATTAAAAATCTCTCTTTTTGTTTAAATGTTTGTGATTAAGAACAAATTTGGTTATAACTATTTAAAATTGGTCGACTACACTTGGGGCAGTGTATTCCAACTGGCTTGCCTACCTAGCTGAAGTCTTTCATGAAATTTAAGGCCAGAGGGGACCATTTGATCAGGTAGTTTGACCCCCTATACATCACAAGCCATTAAATTTCACCCAAGCAGCCTCCTATTAAGTCAAATAGCATCTGAATGTCACTAAATCACAGAACCCAGAAATGTACCCAAACTGGAATTGAAAGGACACAGACTCTAACACTTCCTTGGTAGTTTGTTCCAGTGATTAAAAACTGCTTTATTTCCTTTTCAAATTTAAATGGAAGCTGAACCCAGGCTTTGGTGTGTGTTTCAGCTTCCTCTGCCAGGGGACACAGCCCTTTTCTGTATGGCACTTTTCTCTTTGTGGTAGTACTTACATGAGGTGTAATCAAGTCACATTCCAATTATTTTTCTAGCTAATAAAAAAACCTCTAAACACATTGTATTTTGTGGATTTCTTCACAGAAGACAAGTTATGCTTTACTCTGCTCTTGTCAGACCCCATCTGGAGTACTGTGCGCAGTTCTGGAGCCCCCAGCACAGGAAGGACATGGAAGTGTTGGAGTGGGTCCAGAGGGGAGCCACAAAGATGATCAGAGGGCTGGAGTAGCTCTGCTATGAGGACAGGCTACAAGAGTTGGGGGTCTTCAGCCTGGAGAAGAGAAGGCTTTGAGGAGACCTTAGAGTAGCCTTCCAGTATCTGAAGGAGGTCTATAGGAAGGCTGGGGAGGGACTATTTACAAGGTCTTGTAATGACAGGATGAGGGGCAATGGGTTTAAACTGGCAGAGGGGAGATTTCTGTAACTATTCCTGTATATTGTGTATATCTCTGTTTATATATTGTGCTAAGCTGTAAATAGAGCTTCAGTCCTTAGCTTCCAGTTGGCTGAGTCTAGTCTGGGT
>VWYK01102226.1:0-10653 GCA_013399775.1 Semnornis frantzii
AGACTAGCTTTTTTATTCAAAATACTGAAGCCGAGACTTTGATTTCAAAAGACTTCTTCAGAAACTCCAGACTTCACGTTAAGTAAGTTTCATATCAAGATTGTTTTGGCATCATGCTGCTCACAAGCGTTTTACCACAAAGCAAAAGAAAACAATTTTCTTATCTTTTCAGTACAAAACCTTTCCTCTGTGATGAGTTTGAACAGGTAAACAATCCTTTATGCTATTTGGCAGAAGAAATAAAAAGAAACAGGTTGCTATGGATTTGACTGGGGTATTTTTTTTCTGTTTTAAGCATACACTTATGCACTGATCTTCAGTCTTATTCTAATAGTTTAGTCCTGCTAATATTCTCCTGCCTTGATCACTTGCTCAGTGTCCTTCAAAGAAACAGGTTAGAATTCAGTGCTACATCCTTAATCTAACAACTGGGAACAGTGTAATTAATATCATCTTTCTCTACCCAAACCCTAAAGTGCAGTACTGAGCAGTGAATTGGGTTGGGAGTAGGTTTTGTTTTTTGCTCTCCATGCCTCGTATACCCACTAAGATTACAAGTAGTTCCTGTAAGTTATAAGCAAGAGGGTTTTTTTGTTCATGGCTTACCTTGAAGTTTGGAAAGATACTTTTTTGCCTGTGTAAGGAAAAACTGATATTTGATGGTGCAATTCATAATCTGTTCCTCTAATAGGAATCAAATACTACACATTGCCTCTCCAGAGAGGCACAAAGTGTTTCAGGCTTACATACTGCTTATACAAATGACACCTTTCTGCAGAGTGCATTAATGCTCGGACATTTATAGTATGGCTTATTGCACCAAATTCAAATGATATTTAAATGCCATTGTGAAATGTAGATGAAGCATTAGAGGGGGAAATGGCATACCTGATAGAGTCACCCATCATTGTAAAACGTCCATCAGTGAGACAACAGAGGGATTTTATAGCTCAAAGAGCAATTAATGTTAAACAACCATTTGAAAGAGAATTGGTACACAGCACTCATAAGAAACAAATTCAAATGAAGAAGCTGCTAATACTATATCATAGGAGATGCTTTTGCTGACATGACTTTTCTTAGTTTTTACAAAAATGCAGACTGCCTTTTCCTTCCTTCTGTGTCCTTGTTGTGCAAAGATAATAACAAGGTGCAGACATTGACTAAAAGTTTGAAACTTCTACATTTTCTCTGCTTTCACTTGGAGTGGGTGCAGGGCAGTAGCATAAAGTTATTTGTCCAGAGCAGGAGAGCTCTACATCTCTGGCAGGCCAATAAGAACAGCAATAACTTCACTCTGTCTCTGGCCCTGTTCAGCAAAAGAGAAAGCTGCAAATGTATTTTGGATCAACCCCTCTGTGGTGACAGACAATAAATAAAGGAAAGAATGGAGAGATACTATTTTTAACCAATCTACTGTTATTTTTTCTTCATCATTGCATCCTACGATTAGCTGTACAGAGATAGTAATTTATGTGAGTGTGCTTGCCCATGAGAAAGTTGCAAACTCAGACATATTAGTGTATTTGTTCCAAATGTCAATATTATACTTTCACTATGATCTCATTATGCTACACTATGGCATCTGCTTTCTGTGGACAGTGGACTGATAGGTGCTGCTGCTAGGCACATATTCCTATCAATCCAAAAATGTATGTCCTCTGTCCATCAAAATAGGCTTTAAAACAAAGATTGTATATTTGTTCTGCACATGGAATGAGTGACATGAAGAATTTTGTGGTCAGATGATGAAGTAATAAAAACAAACAGGTTGGAAAAATGTGGTTTAGGATTTCCAAGTAAAAATTTTACTTTCTACCATTTAAAAAAAAAAAAGGGGGGGGGGGGGGAAAAAGTGCTGCTTGAAAAAACCAGCAAGATGTGCAATAGNGGGGGGGGTGAAAAGGTGCACTTGAACCAAATGTGAAGTTCAACTGGTTTTGCCAAGACATTTGTGCCTGACTTATTAGCAAGACAACTGAATCCAACAAAAGGCATAATTTGTGAATCAGTAAATTCCAGTAGTGACAATAGGGCATGATTTTGTGTGCCATGTGAATTGCTTCTCCCAGACAGTCCTGATATTATCTTTTTCAAGGACTCTGAATGCACTGTGGAAAATGATTTCTTGTAACCTAACTGGTTGTCTGCTTGTTTCTATCCTATTGTTTATCTGCTCTGTCTCCTAATGCACTCTGTTTCTTGACTGCAAGGAGCCTTGTAACCAGGGTTACTCTACAGCACATCATTGAGGTGCGCAGAGTATGGAGCATGCTGTTTGGCACTCCCTTGAACAACAGGATTGTACTGGCCAAATCTTCCCATGCAGAGCTGACTCTGAATTCTGACAAAACAGAATGCTACACAGCAAATAGATACATTCTGGATATTCTGTCATCAGAAAGACATAGTTTAGAATTCAGATGTGATGAAATAATAATTTTATAGTGGATTGATAGATCGGTATTTGCTATGTAACTGAGCCTTAAACTGTATCAAATTTAGGTATGTTAACTTACCTCTCCATTAGCTCAGAGTCTTAGACTGAATTTCTCACAACCTGGTTAAGTTAGGGACATTGCCAGTGGAAATCTAGTGAACTGTTTGGTTATAGTTTAAGAAATTGCTGTCATCAGCTCTCAGCTTCTTTCTTATGGGTTTAAACTCCTAATTGTTTGCATGCGCACATATTTGTGTGCCTGGATTCATGGAATGGTTTGGGTTGGAAGGGACCAAACCCCCTGCCTTGGGCAGGAACACCCTCCACTAGAACAAAATGCTCAAGGCCTCATCGAGCTTGACCTCGAACACCTCCATATGGACACACTCAGATAAGTTTTAAAACCTTCTTCCAATGTTATCTATTAAAACACATGCAATGTTTTACTCAAAATGAAGAATCACACATGCAAAACAGGTATTTCAGCAGAATTAAGATGTTTGGAAATGTTTTGTATTGCTTTTGCGATTAAGAAGAATATTTCATATAACCCCTCTATTTTTTTTAAGTGAAACTCTTTTTCAGACTGGGGCTGATTGTCTGCAAAGTGCATGGAAAACTCAGGTTAACTGTAATGCAGACAGAGAGCAGGGCAGCACCTGCTTATAATACTGGTCTTTGGACTGGTTGGTCTCAAATGCATCTGAACGAGCATGAGCCAGCATGGCTGGAGTGACAGGCCAAAGAAACTTCATGATGCTGTTTAATGAAAGATCAAGGACAGGATATGAGCAGAGGAATCTAAAATCCTTCCGGCATGGAGAGCTATGGCCTCTGCTGGGCTGCTTGTAACTTGACTTGACTGCAGATTATCCATGGACATTTAATATAATGGAAAAGTTCAAATAATCATAATCCCTATGCACATCTGTCTTGCTTTCTGCATGCTCGTTTTGCCTGTTACAAGCTGTTGTTCCATACACATGCTAACAGGCATTGCCAGCAGAAACCTTTAAAACCTTATGAAAAGGGTGCATTTGTGAAGACTCTGGTCTGTTGTTTCAAGGAAATAAAAAGAATAGGAAATTAAATAGTCAAAACAGTTGTTTATTGTTTCACTGAGAACAAAGTGCAGGCTCGTCCATTGAAGAAAGACCAAAGACCATGTTGGATTTGCAGTCTTATGCTCAAATGTCTGAGGTATGTTTCGTTTCACTTTGTTGTGTTACTATTGTATGAAAGATGGCATTGCAACATGAAAAACACAGAACACGAGGAAGTAATTCTTTCCTGCTGTTTCCACTTTGCATGAATTTTTAACACCTTTGTTGGAGACCAGATGTCTGGTGTGACTTCAGTGAGGATTCCTTCTGGGCACTTTGCTGAAGCATTCGTAGCTTTCTCTTGCTATTTGCTACTTAGACACAGAGTTTAGTTACAAAAATAACATAATTAAGCAGTTGTTCTCATCTTGCATTTCAGCTGTTGAATTTCAGGAAGTAAAAGTCTTCATGGTGTTTATAGGAAGAAAAGACTTCCTATGCCATCCTAGGCTCTTTCAGATAGTCCCCACTTTTGGCGACTCCTACTGGACTTTGTGTTGTTCAGCTTTTGAGTGTTTGGGGGAAACAGTAGTAAAAGAGTGAAGTGATTATTTATTACATGTCTGTTGTGCAGAGTTCTGTGTTCTGGAGAACAGCAACTTTGGAAACATCCATTTTGCGTGTGCCAGATTTGTCCACTCTGGGTCAGCCTCCTGTTGCGGAGCTGAGCACTTCCAGCTCTCACTCAGTACTGGGTTAATTGCCCCAGGGCTGAGCTTGCTTTCATCTGGATTTCAAAGTAACTCTGTTCTGCTGCAGTCATCTTGGGATGCTCTGTGAGAAGAAGCATTTCTTCTTGCTTTCTCACCTCACTAAGGCCGACCCTTGGAGGGGATAGGCATTTTGCTGTGGGCACAGCATGAAGTGCTGGCTTTAGGAGCATGGATTCTGGCGGAGGCGGTTAGGTGGAGCAAGTTTTCCTGCAATTGTAGGGGAGATTTTCCTGTTGTGATTCAGCTGTGACTTGTCTCACAGTTGCAGACGGAGTCAGTGCTGCCATAGGATTGCTGGGACTGTGGTGGCTGCTGCTGCCTGTCCATTTTGGGCTGCTGGTGCTTTTCTGAGAGGATCACCACGATCTCTGTGTCCGCAGCAATGTTGCAGCCAGAAGATGTAGGGCGGGATCCAGCGGTGGGTATGCGACTGGATGGCTTCTTGGGCGCTGGAGTTGATCTGTATGTGTAGGCTTGGCATTGCAAGTGGTTTAGGAAGTATTTTATAACTTATTTAGCAGTTGTAAGGGAGGAGTTGAGGTTTGGTCTGTTGCTGTGATGAATTATCTTCCCAGTACTGAAAACTCATGAAAATAGGGAACTTTTAAAGCAGAGTATATTTTACATCATGTATTTTCAAACAAGGACTCATTGTTTTCTTGTTAGTTGTTGTAAAACTAGTAAGAGAGATAAAGGGGACATTAGCATCTTCATATTGTTAAGAACATCTGGAACGTTATAATTCTGTTTTAAAAATAACAGATGAAGGCTGAGATACAAGTTTACATGAGAGGATTGAAAAAATAAATTTATTTCCTAGAGCCTGCGCCGCTCCTTGCGAAAAGTCTTGCAAACCCCATTTATTTATAACTGATGAAGTTACATAACCTAAAGTGATGATGCATCTAAGCATGATGTCTGAGAGACATGGTGTTTCAAAGGATGTAATTTTTGGCACTGGTATGCTCGGAGTGGTGGTCCGGTCACCATAGTTATCTTATATGCAATTTTTGTGTCCACAAAATGTGCCATTCATTTAGGAGGGTCAGAAGCATGTACACTCCACAGGTACAGGATTTCTAATGCGATCTTTCCAGTGCAATGTTTCAAACTGTGTAGTTGTCTGAGAACAAGATCAGCTGATATTCAGGCAACTTTTAAAGTACATATTTAACAAGATTCTGGAAAACAGCTTGAGGCAGAAGATTGTGCAGATGCAAGCCAGTAATCTCTTCACAAGTGCTACTCTGTTACAGTAATGGTGATGGGTTTGCTAGCTGACAGGAAATGTACAATTTTTTTTTTTTTTTAGGTATACTGTAAGACTTTATATGTTGATGATGAGGAAGATCTCTAAGGGATGTAATTAAGCTATTGTCTTCTCTTTTCATAATATCTTAAATATACTAAGCTATTTTGTGAGTGATACTGAAACCCTTTTGCTTGAGAGGCCTGTCTAGGGTGTTGATACTCAGAAACAATTGCTCACTTTAGTTGTTTTTTCCTCCTCCTCTTTGGGACGTTCAGAAGAATATTTGCAGGACAATTAATTTGTAGATATCTAGTAAACTAGTAAGTAGTCCAACTAAATTAGTAAGTAGCCCAACCAACTTGTGAATCCTTTCTCTGTGCACATGTGTACATTCATATGTGTGTGTGTGTTTGACAGAACACAGCCGTAGCCAAGCATTGAAAAAACATTTTCCTTTCATTTCATGAGGCTATTCAGCAAGGCTTTTCCCAGAAGAAGGATGATCTTGAGCACAGAAGAGCTGTGCAAACCAAATGGCACCTACATCTCAATACTAGAGCAAATGGGAGCTCTACATAACGAGGATGTTCTATAGTGACAGCTCAAAAAGGCAACATTTTTACTCAGAGTGAGCTTAAATTTAATACTTGATCTTTTGCTGTTGCTCCGTTTTCTGGTTGATGTCAAGTGAAGCACACATAAGTGAGATAATTTTTTTTCTTATCACTGGAATAGAAACTGATGTTACATGGTTTCCTAATTTACTTCAGCTTGCACAGCATCTCTCTGATCATGAGGAACGATTTACCACTTCAGTTTCTAAAATATTGCTGATACAGTGTAGTCCTTTGCTGCTCTTAATTTCTTTGCTTGAAGCAATGAAGCTTTGCCACAGTAAAGTTACTAAAAAACTTGTGAGGTAAGATTATGTGGCTGTCAATAATGACTTGATTTGGTCTTTAAAATGTCTTTAAAGGATGTAAATGCATAGAAGAAAATACTGAGATCACCAGGGGTTATTGTGTTATGTTTCTGATAACTCTCAAGAAATGAAATATATGTGGGCATGCCCTTGGTAAACAATAAAGCATTTCTGGCTCTTTGCATAAAGCACCAGCTGCTGTGACTTAGAAGGTCCTCAAAGTGATTGAGTGGAAACTTTCCACTTCTTAGGATTTAGTTTTATTAGCAAGTAATAAAGACTAAGACTTTACATCTCATTGTGAGTGAGCAGAATGCCAAACCCTTGAGTGTCTTAGGGGCAGAGCAGTTAGCTCTTGTTAATCACTACATGCAGCTCTCTTTTTTTGTGTTTGGGTTTGTTTTGTGGTTTGTTTGTTTGTTTTCATTTTGTGTCCTATTGTGCCAGAGTTGAAGTTTCTACTCATTCACTGTTTTTCTTTGCAATAATAATTTTGGGTTAATACTGCTACTTTGTAGCACCAAATAACTCGAGGAGAGGATTGGTAAAATAGTTACTCTGCTCCTTGGTATTGTGAGGGGGAAAAAACTTAGCTATTTGAAGCCTATCACAGAGCTGCAGTGCAGTGGCAGAAAGGACAGGAATGAACAGTTGGAAGGATGAAAGTCTTGCATGTTGTTCATGATCTGCAGTACAGGAAGGCAAGCTCCTATGTTGTCAAAAAACTATGAATAAAATACAGAATTTGAAGTTAAGTTTGTCATGACAAGCCGGCTGCTCTTAAGACAGTGCAATGCCCCATTGCATTTGGTTCTTAGGAACTGTCTGCACACACCTTACGTTCAACAGGGACAAGAGTCATCTGAATTCAGAAAAATCCCAGCTCAGTAGTGTCAGCTGGAAATGAGAAGCTTTAGGATTGTTCTCCTGCAACTCGGTTCAGTTTGCTGTGTATCCTTTTGGATCTTTATATAAATAAGGCATATTGGGAGAAGGAGTAGAAGAAATTTGCCTAAATGAGTGATTGCTGAGCTCTTAAGAGTAGCAAAGAACAGATGTAGAGTCTTCATGTTCTTTTATTGAAGCCCAGAACCACTGGAAATAGTTACTTGTTAGCCGATGTAGTCTTAATTTCTTATAATCTGAAGTTCCTTTCATACCTGGAATGAAATAAGCATGTCTAGAAAGCACACATCATTAATCCTTAAAGTTAATCTAGTTCTACTAGTTATTTGCTACTAGGTGTTTGCAGATTTCTGTTCTGATCTATAGTGTCAAAGAATGTGCCTAAAATTATTCTGGTAATGGAGAACAGGAACCTAGTAACCCAAAGTGGGGTGACAGAAGCATGCTCATGGTGGTCCTAGAGGCACCTGTTGGGTGGGAAATATCCCCACTTCTCTCAGAGCAGGCTTTGGGATCTGGTGACAGCCTGTGTAAGGCTTCTGCTCCCCAAATGGAGAAGCAGCACTTGTCAGTTCTCATTTCATTATTCCTGGGCCCAGGAGGCCAGAGCTGGGCGGTTCCTGCACCAGTGACAGAAATTTCTGTCAGAGGTCTAGAATAGATTACCTACAGAATACAGATAAAATCTATCCCTTATCCTCCACCTTCCCACATTTCACAGCTAATTTTCCCCTGTAGTTACCTGATTACAGTCTTGATTTTCAAATACATCATTGATCTTATGGAGCTCAGTTTGCTGAGAGTGCAACAGGTGTAAATCAGTAGGAGCTCTTCAGTGTTTTACAGAGTTGGATTCTTTTTCAGTCACTAGAATTTTTTTGTAGTTTTTGCAAATATGCAGAGTATAACTCTGAGAACATGTGTTTGTTCATTTAAAAAAAAATTTAAAAACCCTTTTATTGACTTTTTTAATGACCACATATGAGGAGCAGAGATCCAGACAGCAAGAGGCTAACATTGTCTGCCTTGTCAAGCAATAGGCCTTGTAAGTGCAAGGAGGTTCAGTTCATCAAAAGTTCATCTTGCAGGCAGTTTAAATTCTGAGTCTTGTGAGGCAGATGAAGTCACACCTTCACATCTGTTGCAGTTCCTGGAACATTTTTTGCAGCTATTTGAAATACTCTCTTTGATAAGAAAGCAGACCATGGGTGGTTCTTTGAGAACTGGTGCCATTATCTAGGTGGAGGTGATGATTATAAATTCTACTAGTAGTTAAAATTGCCATTACTTAGCTGGGGGAAATCAGTTTATAGCATAACTTTGTGGAAGAGAATGTAGTAATTTCTTTAAGTCATTCTAAGATCTTCCCTGAAAACTTGCAGTAGCCCGAGGACTCCAGAGTCTCCAAGCTGCACTAAATTTTGTATCTGTGAAGAAGAGAAGGCTTCGAGGACACAGGACAAGGGGCAATGGGTTTAAACTGACAGAGGGGAGATTTAGACTGGATGTTAGGAGGAAGTTCTTTCCAGTGAGAGTGGTGAGACACTGGAACAGGTTGCCCAGGGAGGGTGTGTCTGCTCCCTCCCGGGAGGTGTTCAAGGTCAGGCTGGACGAGGCCTTGAGTGACCTGTACTAGTGGGAGGTGTCCCTGCCTATGACAGGGGATTGGAACTAAATGATCTTTGAGGTCCCTTCCAACCTTACCATTCTATGACTAGAAGAAATATGCTGAACTGTTTCTGGTTATTTCTATTGCTGTAGCATCTGTGCTAAAGACCAGGCAATACCATGTCACCTCAGGCGTTACACAAGTGTAATTTCCAGCTGGTGAAGTGTGAGAGATTTCCAGCTCTGTTTTGTAACCAAAGCCCTGTAAAAACTGATGGATGTTGGTAGTTACTATTTGGGTAAAATTCTTTTAACTTCCTTTTGTTTCAGAGACAGCACCTATAATCCAGGAAGAACTTGGCTTGAAACAAGAAAAAAGAGAAAACAAAACAAAACACAAACAAAAACACCACCAAAACAAACCAGTGTGTTATATAGCAATTTGTCCCTTTTGGCTAGGTTTTGGAGGTTGCTCAAGTTTCTGTTAATCTGAAAATTTGTTGTGGTCACTGCTGATACCAGTAGACCTATACTGATTCACAAGTGCTAAAGATTAGACAATCCTTTGCTTTCCTTCCCCTGAAGCATTTTGAGGAAATATTAAATTTTGTGTCTAAAACTATGAGAGTCACAAGGCTTATAAAAGATAAAGGTCAAAAAGCATTCAAGATGTATGCTAGTATAGGCTTATGCCACTTGTAATACTATATCTAATATATTACTATAGATAATATCATACCAGCTATTTATTGATTGCTTTGGGATTTAGAGGACATGATTTTTTTTTCCTTGCCTGTTAG
This sequence comes from Semnornis frantzii, assembly GCA_013399775.1. Classification (NCBI taxonomy): domain Eukaryota; kingdom Metazoa; phylum Chordata; class Aves; order Piciformes; family Ramphastidae; genus Semnornis; species Semnornis frantzii. Next base: position 9,745 of record VWYK01102226.1, read on the forward strand.
CTTTTGAGGCTCAATTATTGTTTTAGCTCCCATGAGAAGGAGTATGAGATGTGTCAATGACCTTAACTCTGTGAGATGTACTTGTCTTACTGAATAATATACAAGATTCAGCTTTTTGAAAATGTATTATCCTACTAGTACATTTCAACTAGAGAGGAATGTTGTGTAGGCTTTATATCACTAAAGATAGCACAACAGATGTGTTTTTGTTGTATTAATATTCTTTAAAGGTTGCAAGCAACTTTTTCAACATCATGGAAATGCTACATGTAAGTTACTTCTAGTAAAGGCAGTTAATCATTCTGTCAATGAAAATGTGTGAATAGGTTGAAGTAGTCGATTTCTTTTATGCTGAGTGGTTTCACATACCAGGAGCTGTTTAACAGGCACTATCCTTTGAATATTTATTAATTCATACTGCTTTGATAAGAAGCAGTAGAGAAACAAATACTTGCATGCTTTGAGGTGTGTGGCTTTTGCTGTCTTTAGCATTACAGGAGTTTTCATTCAATGTTTCTAAATAAAAAAATCTGATTTTTTATTATTAGCTCATTTTGTTCTATTTGCACAAATTACTTAAAACATCTCACTAACTCTGCTGCTGTCAATTACTAGCAACACAAGTACTTGTAGACTGCAGTGTCTGTGCTGCAGAAGGTGAAAGCTGTAATGGACTCCAGACAGCCTGGGCTGTGAAGCACTTCATTGCTTTAATCACATTTGAAATGTTTATTGAATGCAATGTAAAACAATCATGTTCTCCTGTTGGAAGGAAAAGTTGCTCCCAAGGCAGTTTTGTGTATATCCTAGAACAGGATACAAAATGGCAAAAAGAATAGCATTTTCTTTCTTCTTTTTTTTTTTTTTTTTTTTTTTTTTTTTTTTTTTTTCCTTTAACCCAAAAAATTT
>VWYK01102269.1:562-18834 GCA_013399775.1 Semnornis frantzii
TTTTTTTTTTTTTTTTTTTTTCCTCCCTCTTATTCACCTGCAGGCAACATTCAGCTTTCCAGCTCTGCAGTTTTCTGACTTTGCTTCCTGAAAGACATCTGCAAGAAGTGCTGGCTGAAAAATGGTCACCATGGTCAATAATGACTTTTAGGAGTAGGTGAGCAATTAGAAGCTCTTCCAGCCCCCTCAACTTGAGATGAGAATCTTGATGTTGTGAAATAGCTTAGATTTGGGGGACATATTTAAAGAAATGAGGAAACACACCCTGGCTTAGAGCTGGCTCTGTCACACAACAAGGCTGGCACACTTCCATTACAAAAAGGAAAGTTATTGCTGCATCATTCTTGCTTCTCAAACCAAAGCACTCCACTCCTGCCACTCCGAAGATGACCCTTGATCCAGAGTACATGATTTTGCAAAAGGGCACTGACGATTAGTGTAGATACTGGCATTTATAAATGCCAACATAACAGAAATTTTGACTTTTCTTTCCAAAATATTCATCTCTGTTCCTTAGTCTGGGAAAATATGAAGCAATTCAGTGAGGTTACCGTGATGCTTTAGCTTACTGGAAAAAAACCAAAACAGAAAACAACTTTTAAAATTCTTTCCACAGTTCCATTAAACATCTTCACAGGAGAATTTGCTGGAATAGTTAATGTGGAATAAAATATTCCACAGTCCTTGATCCAGGATAGAAATGTTCAGATGCTGGTGTCCCATTGTCTTCTCCTTACTTAGTTTAGCCCATTCAGAGAATCACATTAAGCTAAAATGAACACTTTTTTGGAAGAAGGTTCCAGAAACAGAGATGTTCAGGAATTGCTTTACATTAAAAAAAAAAACAAAAAAAAAACCCCAAACCTGAGCTCATTCCAGAGTAATTTCCTAAGACTAGGCCTTATTCTATTGTCATGTGTTACTGGGACAAGACAGAAAATGGAGAGCTGTACAAAATCCCCAGGCAACATCAGAAGAGCTTTCAAAAACAGCGTTGGCTTTGCTGGACTCACGCTGCCTCCAGTAGCCAGTGCTTAAGAGAAATCCCGTTACAGCATTGGACAGCTTTCCCTTTCAGAGATTTGTTTCCCACAGAAAAACCCATGGGAACAAGATGATAAGTAAAAAGACGCAGATTGTGAAATCAGATCCTGGCTCATCTCTGCACGAGGCCAGGAGCCAGTGGAGGGTTTGTTCTTGGGAAGGACTTCACACCTTGTTCCCTGACAGTCAGTTTTGAGAAGGTTTAATACTCTAAGCTAAGAAAAAAGCATGGCAGAGGGATCTGTTTATAATTTTGAAAACAGTGCTGAGAAGTTAAAAAAAGTCCCAAGACAAACTCTCCCTGCTTCATGCAATACGGGAAGCCTCTGGCATCCAGCTGCCTCTGCTGGGAGGCAGATCTAAACCAAGCAAGTGGGAGCATGTCCTTGCACACTCTGTAATTACACAGGGGATCATCCACAGGCTGAAAGTATTGACAGGTTTAATACATGACTATCCATATTAATTAAAATTCTGATGAGTGGGGCTGAGTGATTATTAGAACTGATAGTATGCTTGCAAGAAATCACCAAGCAGTGGTTTGCAGCCAAGGCATGAAAAGAGAGGTGTTTTGCCACCTTCAGCATGCTGAATAAAGGACCGAGCAGAGATTTGTCTCATTGTGCAGAGCACTCTTAAAAGTTAGGGGGGGGTGCAGCTGATGTACAGATCTGGGAAGGAGTTAAAGAAAAGCTGAAAAACTTCTCAAGGTTTTCACTGAGGTTGCAATTAGGGATTAGGAGCTGCATGTTTTATCTGTCCTTCCTGCACACTCCTGTAAGCACACACTGCGAGTGCTGCCAGGTGCTGAATTGTGCAGCTAAAGGAAAAAAATGCAGCTGTTCACAAATGGTAATGATCTGCGTGACTAAAGGTTCTCTTTCTGCACACTCACTACAAGAGCCCAGGAAAAAATTATTTCACATCGCAGATAAGCACGTACATTCCACCATGAAAGTACTTGCCTAACTTTAAGTCTGAGGTCTGTTTCTATGTTATATTGAAGCTGCTATCACACAGAAGGTTTGAGCGGCATAATGCAAGGCACTCAATAAAGAAGTAAAACCAGCAATGTGCTGCAAAAATGTGGTCTGAAAGTGGTGTGCTATTGTCGGAGACTGGAATGTAGTCCCACAGCTGTGTAGCTGGGGACTTCCAATCTATATTTAGGGTGTTGCAATCCTACCCTCTCACACACACATTCTCACCCTCAGCAGGATGCCAGCTCTGTCATTCCTGGAGCAGAAAGCGTCCCTTTCCATGTGGACATCACAAGGATCAGCAATAGGGTTGAGGTGTGTGTGTGGTGAGGCAGGGTAGGGTGTCAAACCTGTTCGTTGCTTCCAGCTACTTAGATGATTGAAAGGTTAAGAAGTGAGTCAGAACTCTCAAATCCGTGATAGCACAAGGCATTAAACCTACGTGCCTAGTTCTCATAAGAGCTGTTTGCACAGTACCCGGAGTCTGACCCACAGAATGGGCTTTGATAGCCTCTTGTGCTGCCGGTCTCCACAGGGTTGCAGCTGATTATGCTTTACGTGCATGTCTCAGCGAGCACGAAGGTGCTATTTACAGTGTGATGTCTGTGCACATTCCCACACTTCCAGCCAACAGGAGTGGGCATTTGAATTGATTCTCCATCACCCTGCCCATACTATATAGCAAGGTGCGCCCTTCAGTGCTCCCACATCACGCCATACAACACCAGAGGAAATGTTCACTTTAAGAATAGAAACCTGATGCCCTCTGCACGTTTGCTTTGCTGTTCATCAAAGCCAGCCCAGAAGGCTTAGGTACAGTCTTTTGTTCTCGCTCTCGAGATTTCAGACTTACTCAAGCGATTGTCAGGTGGCATGCGGCTTTTTTTAGTGAAGCCCCTTGTACACCCAGCACTCCCACAGACACTGCTCATTACGCCGCTTCTTAATATTTTCCATAGCAGTCACTGCTGCACACCAGGATATACATATTGAAATTTGCCCTTCCCTTTTGATTCACTCGGGGTTGTCATCGTGCACAGCTACAGATGTCAGCTGGCCTGTGCTAAGGTGGCACAGACGTGTCCTTGTGACATGGCTTCCTGAGTGGAGTGGTTAAGGTAGGGTAGTGAGGAAGTGGCCTCTCACTGCCACCAGAGGAGTGGCAGAAAACACTCATGGCATGTTCATTAAGTGTGTATTTAGTAATGCACCGTGGTGAGATTATTTGACAAGGTTTGGGCAAGGGAAAACAGAAGTGAAAGTCTAGAGCTTAGAACCAGATGCAGAGAAAAAGGCAGCGTTTCTAACTTCTTCCATCTTTTGTGCTTTTATGAGAGCTCCCAGTTGTTGTTGTGGTTTAACATGACACATACAGTTTTCTTTTTAAAACGTATTTATAGATTTGTGGGTGCAGAGCAGAGAGTGAAATACAAGTTCCAAAAAAAGCACAAAAGACTAAAAAGACTTTGAGGTTAATAACGTCTTCCCCCTCTGCCCCCCAGTCTTCCTCCAATGTAAATACTCAATTTTCTTATTATTTAAAAGGTCTTTACTTTTTAATTCTTACTATTTTGAGTGTTTAAGACCAACATAAAATGCTGTAATGTCATTGCTTTTGCTTGGAGCCCCTGTTGCTGCTGCAGTGCACAGGTTTGCTGGAAGGTGACAGACTCTCACCACTGTGGGACATTTGAAAAGTATTATTTATGCCTAGTTGTGGAGGATCAGAGCCAGACTTTCAGCAGCAGCTTCTTAAAATAGTAAGCCTTTTACTTGGTTTATAGATCTAAATACCATTTATGGACACAGATGGGGGTGGGATCACCTTTTGATGTATGAAGCTCATGCTTCAGACTGAGAGAATCAGATGAAACGGCCAAAATAAAGGCGCATCATGGAAAAACCTCCAGACAGACAGCAGAGGTGATGTATGAGTGTGGAGCTGTGTGCAAATCCAGAAACAGGCACTGCATCATTGTTTGTTTAACATCTACCAGTGCGTGAGCACAAGGGGTGAAACAGCCCCTGGGCTTTGTTACTGTTCTGTGGGGACAGCCACTTCCCAGTCCCTGCCAGCAGCAGTGACAGCAGCTCCCGTGACAGCAGATCCCATATCAGCTTGCGTTCACAGCAAGGTACACGCAAAGTGACAGTGGAGACTGCAAGAATAAGTAAGAACTGCCTCGATGAGGCCAAAGAAGTGATTTCACAATTAGTGCAGAAAGAGGCTGCGGGGTTGGTCACATCTCCAGGGAGTGTTGCAACACCCGTGCCTCCCTTGCCGGGCGCTGGTGCCTCTTGCTTCTCCTGCAACATCTTGTTCTTAGTTCAGTGCAGCTACCAAGAGGCCTTACAAACGAGGGCTTTTTGTGTAATCCTAGTGATGTTACAAAAACTTTTCAGGGCGTTTTGGGTGTTGTTAATCACATTTAGCAGATATTATTCTGCCTTGCAGAGGCTACCTGTGGAACCAGTTGGGAAGCTGTTACAGGTGCTGAGTGAATCCCAGGGTAAAGGCAGATTTTTCTTGGAGTGTACTGTCCAGATCTTACATCTGCAACTACATGTATTTAGGATCTGAGCACACGGATGTAACTGCCTAAAGATGTTTGGTTTACATCACTGTTTAATCACTCAAAGGCTCTCCATGAGGATGACATTGAGAAGAAAAATTTAGATAAAGCAAAGGTACAGCACAAGCAGAACCTAGAACTTAAACATTTTACGCAAGAGTCTTTGTGAAACTGCACATTTTTAAACAAGTGCTGTAATTTAGCTCCAAACCTTGTTGCATCTTTGTAAATGCAAGAGACAGAAAACAAGTAAGCATGATAGGATACATTTGTATTTTCTATCTAAACATTTCAAGAACCAGAAAGAGGATAGGGCAGGACTGGGTGCACAAGAAGTTAATGTAAGACCACACTATTTATAAATAAATTCTCTGAGGAATGCTGCAAAAAACATTTGCAACACAAGATTTAAATTCTTGCCATATTTTCCTTAAAGGCTTCGAGTACTTTGGATTATTCTTTCAGTGAAACTGCTACTGTAACATACAAATCTCTGAGACAGTTTATCAAAGCATTATAAAGTGAAGGTTTTCCAGTGCCACTTTGCTCTTTGCTGCTGTTGTTGGGCTCCAGAGAAATGATGCGTGGGCTCCGCAGCGAAACTGGATCACAGATACATTTCAAAGTGAGAGGAGAGTTTGACAGCAGCTGAAAGAGTTCATGCCTGAGCCATGCAGCTGGAGAGCAGTGCTGCAAGCCACTGCACGAGAAGGTAGGAAGACATTTCCATTGCTGGCCATCCCCTCCTGTAGGGAAACCCAGATACAGGCTTGGGTGCTCTGGCTCTGGCACCACCCTGCAGCTACAGGTTTCTCTCTGTGTTAAATGACTGACACTCTCTGGTCTGTGTAAAGCTTTGCACTTCTGTCTTCCAGTAGAAGGCAGAGCCCCACACTCCTCCTACCAACGAGCCTGGATTGTTGAGAGTCTGTGACTCTCTTCCTGCATCACTGGAGATATATTGCTCGTACATCAGAGCTTACTGCAAAGTCCAGGCCAGACCAGTCTTGTTTGGGGAGAAAATGAGAAGGCACAAAAGGTGACTGCAGGTTATGTTTATACTGTGCAATGGCAAAGCAGTACGGAAACTAGAGAATGCAGAAAGGCACCAAAAAATACCAGTCGCAAGTGGATTGTGCATGTCATCTACCTGTGAATGGTCTGTACAGAGATGGAGGTACGAGCTGGCTGCGGCTGTGTTCAAACTAGGACAACAGTATGCATTTCAAGTGTACTTGAATCCTAGATTTAAAGACCATGTCTTGATGCATATACACGGGGAAGACAAAGCAAAATTTACAAGCAATCACAATTCAAACATTTCTTTTGCATGCTGTTTTTGTACTGATGATTATGTACTTTTGGCACAGATGTACATGTCTAACTGCTGCACTGATGCAATATCTATTTATGCAACACACAATGCTCTGTGACATACACCAGATATTCCTGGGGAGGAAATCCTGACTGCCTGGTGCTGCCTTCATGCAACCTTCCCTTCCTTCCTCCTCTCTGTACAGTGCAGAAAGTACAGGGAACGTCCTCTGCCACCAACTGCACATCTAACAGTGCATATCCTTTCTAATTTACTTCCCCCCGTGATTCAGGCTTATTTACAGTATTCAGAAATGGACACGTTCTGTTGTCATATGCTAGATGCTATTTCATAGCACGAATTATAAGTTTCCTTTCCTCTCTCTTTCCCTTGTTGCTCTTTCTGGGTGTGCTGTACACCCTTTGTTTCCTGCTCAGTACACAAACACTAAATATGTGCATTTAATGTGGTATTTTGTCTCTAGTTCTGAGATATGCTGCTACTTTTAGCTACATAACTCTGAATGCGTGTGCTGGATTTCTTGGAATAATTAACCTTGCAGTAGGGTCAGTAGATTCTCACTAATGACTTCAAAGCAATTTAACCCTAGCCAATAATTTTGAACTAAAAACTTCTTATTTTTTCTGATGGAAACAGTGTATCTTGCTAATGCTTAATCTGCCCATTGTGATATAGCCTACGATTGGGACTACAAAGGTTTGGAACATGCAGAGGAGGGAATGGAAAAACCCTAAAGCTTGTGGTTTGGGTTCTATCTGAAATGTACTGATGGCTGCTGATAGCATGTAGACGCTCAATTATTACAAAACACCCACTACCACATAGATGTCTATAAATAAGAGAGTACAGAACTTCACTCTTCCACATGCAGCTCATTTCAAAGGGGCAAATCAGAGTCTCATATATTATCCTAGGGTTTCTTCACTAAGCATTATTCTCAACTAGTTTTTAAGATGAAAAGACTGTTCTGCTTTTTTTTTTTTTTTTCTCTAGATGGAAACACCAGTAACTTTGAAAGCAGGTTTCATTATTTGCCTGTGATGAGTTTTTCAAGTCATACACATGTTTGTATGGAAGGGTTTACCTTCGCTGATGTAAAAGAGCAGTGAGCCATTTGTTATCAATAATGTCCAATTCTGAAGTATAACCCATATGTCATCCAGTATCTTCTGTCTGCTCACTTCTGCTTTGTTTTGTAAACACTGGCCTCTACAGCCGTTCTGGGTAGCTGGAAGATAACATCATCAATACATGTTCTGTATAAATTTACACCTTCCCACACCTCTGTTGTTTTTTCCAATCAGTGATGCCCATCTCCCAAGTATAGGTGCAACTTGCCTCTTACTAAGTGCGTCTCTGACAAAGAAAGAACTCTCTTCCTGACTGGAGGTCACATTACTGTATAGCAAGAGCCTTGCTAATGCTAGAAGTGATTTATTATTGGCTGGATATTTGATCTGATAACAATATTTGTGTTGGTAGATCACTCACATGTCAGGATTGGTGCAAGACACCGAACAAGGAACACAGTGTTCTCCTATTTATGTTTCTTGCTATAGTTCCCTCAAAGACTAATGTTATTAACTTCCCTCGTCAGACAAATGGCAGTCAGTTTCAGGAGATTTATACCTGCCTCTTACATCCCAGGAGTTCTTAGATGAGCTTAAAATCTGATGGAAAGTTGAAGTATAAATGTAGCAACACGTAATGCACATATTTATGTTAAAACAGACATTTGTGAATGGCTTCTGTCACAGTTTAGGACCTCAAGCCATCAAGCAGAACACCAGGAGAAACTCTGCTGACTTTGATGGTGTTACAAGCTGCAAGGTCTCAGTGCTTCCTTTCCAGGAATTTTGGAGTCATGTTCACAGAAGATGGATCTAATCCTTGCCCATCAGATTCTCTGGCAAAGCGACACTTACATTTCACAAAGCCGGGTGGCCTGTAGCACCCTTTTCTACTGCAGAGCCCCAGCTTTCTGCACATGCACCCAACAGGGACTCAGCTGGACCCAGGAACATTTCAGGCAGCTGGAAGAGTGAAGCAAGAAGAGGAGAGTAGAGTCTGCAAAACAAATACTTCTCTGTTTCTACATTTTGGAGTTGTATATGCGCTATCAAAGACGGGATAAAATCCCAGGACATCCACCTAGGTTTCCTTTTTTGAATTCCACTTATGGCTAGGTTTGGGATAGCATCTACCTCATTCGCTGCTGGCTGGGAGGCTCTAGGCAGCTAAAAGACTACCACCTATATATTGACTTCAGTGACTGTAACAACCCGCACGCAGGACATGAAACAGGAAGCAAACTGAGGCCGATTATATATGTAGAATACAGACCTATTTAGTCAGAGGCTGACGTTTTTGTACAGCTGCTTTCCAGTGCCCGAGCACAGTCCAAACACAGAATAGTTTCCACTGTTTCCCTTTTCACACACACTCAAGAGTTTTCCAAGCCATTCACCTTTGGCAAAAAGCTTCTTGCCTGGCCCTTGCTAGAAGGTCAGCTTGTTTTGAAACATGAAAGCAGTTCCTTAAGTTGTTAAGAGATGCGAGGCAGTAAATTAATTTGCATTTAGCTCAGAGGATTTTTTTTACTTCATCATTGAGACAAAATTTGTGCACCCACTTCTTTAGAATTCATAGGCCACATTTTGAATGAGACTTTTGCAGACTGGTAAGGAGAAATATCCCCTAATAATTTAGATACGTAAGAGGGAAATTAGGTCTCATATTGCTACATAGAATGATTTATTTTTTTATTTATTCATTTTAGCAAAACCTATTTTAGTCCTGTACTTTCTGTGCCATTGTCAGAATTTTTATGTGCGCACACTGGCATTTGCATAATTTCCATGAGGGAGAGTGAGATGTTTCAGGGAAACACAATGCAAAGTCCAGGAAGAGAAAACTTTTCCTGTGGGTAGAAAGGAAACAACAGTGCCAAGGTTAACGAGGGAAGTATTTTCCATTGTGCCATGCAGGGCTTGCTCTCCAGTTTTGGCTGCATTCATTCTGACATACACTCTCCAAAGCCTACATTTTCACCCAACTGGTGTGTTTTGACCAGGTGTTTCTGTGCAGACCTACACTTCCTCTACAATCTGTCAGCAGAATAAACAGATGCATTGCCATTAAGACTTGCTTCTCATGACATTACTGATAAATCCTTCTGCACAGACCATTATTTTCCAGCCATCCTGCTGCTTGCCAGGATCTCCTCTGGCACTTGTCAGATCCTTCCATTGCAACTCACTGAAATGGCAGAAGATGATGCGGAAAAAAAGTTTCATATGTTTTATATTATGTAGGAAAGATAAACTAGCTCAGTTATGGTTCAGAACTAGTTCAAGGATGGGCCAGGACTGTATAGCCAAGAGCAAGCAGAAGAAAGGGCAGAGGAAGGAAGAGGTAGGGCAGGGAAGAAGAAAAAACAGCAGAACAAGCTGTTGCTTGGATGGATTGCCATGGTAAACAATGCCAAATATCTAAGAAAAATTCATCCTGGTTATTGAGATACACCTCAACTGGAACATTAAGAATAACAAGGGAATATAAAAAGTAGCAAGACTTGCTGAAATAGCAGCAATCACCTTAAAAATGTGTGGAATATCTACTGATATGATACACATCATGAACAAACACATTAACAAATGGAAAAAAACAAATAAACAAAACAACTTCTGAGAGACTGTATCACTTTTATACTGCACTGGAGCTATCTTCTACTCCCAAATTTCCTGTTTCTGTGATTATACTTTGTCAACTCTGATAAATTGTAGCACAACTTCTATAAGCATTATGTATGTTACATCATTTTTCCATTCAACTTCCATTTCCCACAGAGACTCCATTTGCTATTCCTTACCAAATCTGTTTTTCTAGGAGAAGACCATTTGGATAACGACTGCAATGGCAGTGACATTAATTTGTGAGGCACCCCCACCATTCACAACAGGAAGCTGGTGAGTGGCCCAGAGCACAAGCCCTATAAGGAGAGGCTGAGGGAGCTGGGGTTGTTTAGCCTGAAGAAGAGGAGGCTCAGGAGTGACCTCATTGCTGTCTACAACTACATGAAAGAAGGTTGTATCCAGGTGGGGGTTGGTCTCTTCTCCCAGACAACCAGCAACAGAACAAGGGGACACAGTCTCAAGTTGTGCCAGGGGAGGTCTAGGCTGGATATTAGGAGGAAGTTCTTCACAGAGAGAGTGATTGGCATTGGAATGGGTTGCCCAGGTAAGTGGTGGAGTCGCCATCCCTGGAGGTGTTCAAGAAAAGACTGGATGAGGCACTTAGTGCCATGGTCTAGTTGACTGGATAGGGCTGGGTGATAGGTTGGACTGAATGATCTTGGAGGTCTTTTCCAGCCTTGTTAATTCTATGATTCTGTGACGGTATTTTCAGTTGTCCCACTTACAGACAAATTCAAAGACAGAAGAGATGAAAATAAGAAGGCTGAACATTAAATACATTATCTTCATATATGCAACTTCGGATGGCCCCCAGTCCTCTAAAGACACATTATCAGGTTACCTATCATGTCCAATAGCTTAGAAATCTAAAGCTGGAGAATGCATAGAAACAGAGAGGCTGCCAGGAAAGATGTTTGGAATGACACTTTCTCTTGTATCTCTAGCAAAGCTGATGAATTGCAGTTTGCTTTACATTTACCTTATGCTTAAAAGCCACATAGGAATGTAATACACAACAGAAAATACTAATCTTAGGACTGAAAAAAAAACCCTTCTGTGGAAATAAATAACTCTGACAGTATATGTAAAAGAAATAATTATCTCCACTACATACTGGGGAAAAGCGACTAAGAAAATACACACTGGTGGCACATGAAGAAAAGAGCAGAATTTAGAGCTGAATCTTTAACCCTTAGTGTTTGTCTGGCTTTGCCTGCCACACCTCTGGCACAGAACACAGGAACTGTTTAATGTCACTCTCTTTACCACCCCTTTATTACAGTTATTCACCATGACATAAGTGAGAAACATGACCAAGGACTCAAATACTCCAAATATGTTCTATAAGAAAACACATAAATTTGGGCAGCTCCTCATTAGTGAATCATTTACCTTTCCAGCCTGTTTCAGTTATAACTTCTGTATGGCAGAGGAGAACCCAGATGAATCTCAGATGCAACAAAGCATTCAATCTCACAGCATTGCAGTAGAAAAAAGTCCTTATGACCTTCACAGGGACAAAGTTACTTGACATTTATAAGATTACTGCAGAGCTTTCATTTATTTTTTAGTTATTAGAGCATTCTTGCACATCTTGTAGATGCAAATCTCATTTATTTTATGTTTTAGAATGAATGATGCTTTTTCACTATTACATTTCAAATGAATACCTCATCTGTAACTCCATCTCTTCATCTTTTGGTACAGGCCAAACAAAGATGTTTTAAATCTTTTCAGGAATCTGGATTTATTAAAAATGAAGATTAGTGCTGAAAAAAAGAGACAGGAAAATAAAACAAAAAAAATCAAACCCAAAAAACTATGCAAAACCACAGCTGGTCTGAGACTTTGATACTGACAGCAGAAGGGGTCATGAGGATGGTCAGAGGGCTGGAGCTCCTCTCCTGTGAGGATGAGCTCAAAGAGTTGGGATTGTTCAGTTTGGAGAAGAGAAGGCTCAGAGGAGACCTTATTGGGGCCTTTCAGTATCTGAAGGTGGCCTACAGGAAAGCTGAGGAGGGACTATTTAGGATGTCAGGTAGTGATAGGACTGGGGGGAATGGAACAAAACTAGAAGTGAGTAGATTCAAATTGGATGTTAGGAAGAAGTTCTTTACTATGAGGGTGGTGAGACACTGGAACAGTTGTCCAGGGAGGTGGTGGAAGCCCCATCCTGGAAGGTTTTAAGGTCAGGCTGGATGTGGCTCTGGGCAACATGATCTGGTGTGAGGTGCCCTGCCCATGGCAGGGGAATTGGATCTAGATGATCCTTGAGGTCCCTTCCAGGCCTGACAATTCTGTGATTCTGTGAACGCTAACAGAACTTGCACACCAACTGAAATGAATAGGTATTTGCACATCAGCCACTCAGCTCAGTCAGTAAGACCTTGGACTAACAGAGTTTTACTTCTCCACTAAATCTAACCCCCAGCAAAATGCTGAATTGTTTGTCTCCTTGCTTGCAACAATGTTATTTCTTTTAAAAGAATATCCTTCACTCAAGCATTCATAATAAGACAATTTAAAATAAAACACAAGCAGTTTAAATTGGGTTAAAAATGCCTAGCTTGTAGTGCTTAATGGAAGATGGAAAATAACGCAGTCAACAGAAACATTATACTTCACCAGGGAAATGTTCTAACCTATTCTTAACTCACTTTTATCAATAATCCCTGTAGCTGGCTTCTGGCCATCTCAGATGAATAATTCAGAGCCAGGGAAAAAAAAAAAAAAAAAAAAAGGCAATTTGGACAGACATTATTCACATCTGTAATTCATCTGCTTTGCTATATTAAGTCATTCACCTGTTAAAAACTAATTCACTAGTATATAGACGGCTATGCTTAAAGGTTACACAGCTAAAAATAGCACTGCCTCCAGGATTTTCTATACTGTGAAATACATAAATTATCCCTGTCAGTATGTTGCTGTAAAAAAAGCACTGGCTTGGATTTCTGGGAGCAGACATTTCAAAGTTCAGTCAGGGGTTACACTTCACAAATGGAGCCTAAGTAGTTTTGCAGCATATATAAAGATGTGCATTTTGTTTATCAAGATGCTTGATTGCTGCCACTATTCATCAAAAATAAAAGCTGTCAGGCTCACCATAGGTGAATATTAACATTTGCCTAAAACTAGGCATGTTTGTGTGGCGGGTTTTCGTTCCCTTTTCCTCCCTTTTCTTTTAATTTGCTTTGTTTTGTTTGTTTGTTTGTCTGTTTGGTAAATGCTCCACTGCTGATCTAACTTAAACCTGCAAATTTTTTTTGGTGCAAAGTCACTGCCCAAACGTGCTGCTTCTTCCTCGAGAAGGGTGACTGCGGCTGCAGCTGCTCCTTCTTTTCCACCGCTACTGAGCCCTGAGCTGTAGCCTGCACCCACACTCCCTGTAACCCTTTGTTCTCCTTTGGGCTCCTGATCTCTTGCAACACAAGAGGGCCATTGCTACAGTCAGCCAGCGTTTGTTCTCCACTGAGTTTCACTTCCAGCTCTCTTGGGCTAGACGGAATGCAACTTTGTTCCATCTCGAGCATCATAAGTAAAACCATGTGCAAAGCTGCAGATGTGCACCACTGCCTCTGTAGTGTTGCTAAAGCCCTGGTAGGGCATGATGGAATCTTTATCGCTTGTCATTATATACAAGATGGAAAAAATGCTCCTTGGCTCTTGGGAGCCTGAGATGACTTTCTGGCCTGAAAGAGAAAATAAAGCGTTTCTATCTCAAATTTTAATCTGGAAATCACTCAGATGTAGAGATAACTCTACAGTTTGTGTCTCCATTGGCCAAGGCACGAGCCCTTCAGCACCACTCAGCAAGGTCTTACTAGAAACAAAGAAAGTTGTCTACATACAACCACTGTCTGCCAGCTTCCTTCTGCTAGTGAAAATGCATCAGAAAAGCCAACATGGCAGAATGCCAGCTACGTTAGATATAAAATCTGCAGCTAGTAAGCTTTTGTCCATAAAAGAAGTTATCCGATGGTGAAAACAACAATGGAAAATTGTAGTTCTGTTGTCAGCGTATGCCAAGTACTGTCAGAAACAGAGAGGATTTCTGCTCCAACCAAGCAGATGGAAATAATTCTTTTGCATTGAGATAAAGCAGGGCTCCCACCCAGGAGTTGACTGCACAACTACATCTCTCTTTCTGAGCTGAGCCTTTCATCCACCCCCATGCAAATCAGCTTTCAGAAAGATCACTCAATATTGCAGCCATTTTTACTATTGTTCCCCATTTCTCTTGTCCAGACCTGCAAAAACAAAGACAACTTGTTCCAAGAAAAAACAAGAGATTTCCTTTGATAAACAAGATGTTGGGTTGTCTTTGGAGTCACACACACACCCCTATTCTCTTTATAGCTGCGTAAACATCCTCAACTCCCCACAGATCCTTTTACACACTGTACACATAACGCATCTTCCTCTTGCTATCTTCATTACTGGGCTTCAGTGGGAGCAGCTGATGTGTCACTCAGAGTGCTCATGCTGTTAGCAGGGCACATTAAATCACTCATCTCATTTGGAGTGATGTGGCAGAGAAGCATAAAGACAAAGGCTCGAATCCACTCACAAACATTGCAAAGAAACACACAAGTTTTAGTTGGACAAATATTGAAAAGTGCCTTGTCACATCACAAGATCAGCTGGCATCCTGGTCTATGGTATTACTTATATTTACTTTCTCTTGTCTTATCTAATGTTATTAACTGCCATTCAGGATATAAGCATACATTTGTGTTTATCTTTCTGAATATAGTACCATGACTGGAGTAAACCTCTGCTGGAGTGAAATTCCACTCAGGTCAACGGTATCCAGTCATGTTGCAACACGTGGGCTGGGTTATCTTTTGTTTCAGCTGCACTGAAATCCAGCACTGCCCATGCTGCCCTTCAGACACAGGGTCTGGGTGCTCCAGCCTCTGCCTCCACCAGGATGATTTGAGATACCATCTTCCTGTGATTTATGAGCAAACAAGCAGGGAGTAGTGTCCACTCCGCATTTCTACCTTTCTTGCTCTTACAGGACATTCAGTTTTCTTTTTTCATAGCTTCTTTCCTCTCTGTCTCCTCAGATTCATATGTGATTTCAGTTGCTCATGCAAACCATTTCCCCTTCTTTTGTATTCAAGGATTATTCTCCAGAGAAAACTAACTGATTCACAGTTCTTCTCCCTCTCTATTCTGCCCTGCATCTGGAATATTGTGTCCAGTTCCGGGCCTGCACATTCAAGAAGGATCTCAGGGAACTGCTTGAAAGAGTCCAGCACAGAGCCACAAAAATGATGAAGAGAGTGGAGCTTCTTCCTTATGAAGAGAGACTGAGGGAGCTGGGGCTCTTTAGTCAGGAGAGGAGGAGACTGAGAGGTGACTTCATTAATGCTTATGAAGATGTAAAGAGTGAGTGCTAAGAGGATGGAGCCAGGCTCTGCTTGGTGATGCTAATGACAGGACATGGGGCAAAGGGTGGAGGTTGAGGCATAGGAAGATCTGTGGAAAAAAAATTTTTCACAGTGAGGGTGAACACTGGAACAGGCTGCCCAGAGGGGTTGTGGAGTCTCCCTCTCTGGAGATATTCAAAACTCTGCCTGGATGCACTTGGACATGCCTCTGTGTGATCTGCTCTAGGTGATCCTGCTCTGGCAGGGGGAATTGGACTGGATGAGCTTTCAAGGTCCGTTCCAGCCCCTGACATTCTGTGATTCTGTAAAAGCCTTGTTTACCTTATGCACTATCTTGTCAGTATTTCCATTACATCCATAGAAGACAGATGTGAGATACTGAGTTCTTATTTAAAGACAAGGTTTACGCAAAGCAGTGAGGGCACTGCACCTTGAAGCAGGAAGTTTGCCCAGCAGCAAAGCTGTGCAAGTTTACATCAAATAAAACTTTGGTCCAAGCAACAAGAAGTGCAAAACTATCATAGAATACATTCATTTTTACATCAAAATGTTTAACAGGTTCCCAGATGAACAAAACCTAGGCTAGCTTAGGCTTCCAGGTAGGGAAAAAAAATATTTTCATATGCTCATAGCTTTTAAACTTAAAGCAGCACCAGACCACAGGCTGCACGTGGTTTTTTTTTTTTGTTTGGTNATTCCTTTTTTTTGTTTTTTTGGTTGGTTGGTTTTTTGGTTTTTTTTTTTTTTTTTTTTTTTTTTTGTTTTTTTTTTTTTTTTTTTTGGCTTTGTATCATTTAACTCTGAAGCTTAAATGGTGAAGCAGTAGCATATTTATGAATCTGAAACTTTTAGTCTTTGCATGTATCCAATATATGAGCTAAAGAAAATTGAGGAAAATTTGTATCTTTGTTTCTTTAGTTACAGCAGACTCCTTTTAGAATCAGTTTGACAGGCATTTAGTGGGATATGATAGTTCCAGAGAGGTAAAAGCAAACCACCATATTTCTCATCCTGGTAAACGAATGGTCCTTTGTTAACAACAGCCTGGAAATGAAGCAATGAAACAGAGAACACAGAGGTGTTTGATGGCTGTTCTAAAGTTATTGCACTTGTGATTCAGCTCTTAAATTTGGGTTAGTGATTTTCTTGTGAGATCAAAGAGAGATCCAATATATGTAATAAATGACAGACTTTATCTTAAAACATTTATCATCTTAATAAACAAAGGGCAGGGAGAGAGACAGGAAATCAATACATTCATTCTAGAAATAACTTCAAGAACAATGATCTGAGAAAGAATAATCAGAGGAAACAGAGAAGATAAAGCACACTAGAGTAATTTTAGACAGAAAGAAGAAAATAACATTCTTCTGAACTACCAGGGGAGCTACAGTGGGGGCAACCTGAGTAGTTAGAAGTTATAAATAGTGTGTAACAATAGATAACAAGAAATATAAGAACTTTTCAAGCCAAAGGAGAAGAAAGAAATGAAACTTTATGGTGCCATAGTTTTTTGTGTGGTTTGAGATACTCATATGAGTGGGACTAATTTTTTCCCCATCAGTGTTTATGAGTGCCCCTCTCAGTGCATGTCAGATTTGAAAAAAACAGAGATGAAGAGAAACTTTAGCTAATTGATACAAATCCAAAGGCTAAATCAGAAAAAGTTGTAGCTGACCATTCCTAGACCATTGAGGAAAAGATGCTGAAGAACAAACTCAGTTAAAAGAGTTTTCAAAGTGACTGTGTAAAAAAGGGAGATCTCAAATACAACAACAGAATAAAAACAAACAAACAAACAAAAACCAACAAAAAACCCCCAACTTTAATTCTGAGCAAAAGAAGAAATAACTATAGATGTTACTTTCCACAACTCTGGTTGCCTTGATGTTGTTAGAAATGACTGATGAGCTCCATGACTAGTTTGTCTTTGAGAAAACCCAGTCCAGAGCCTAATAAGCTGTTGATCACTTAGCAACAGAGTTCATTTCATAGGGATTACTTGAGAAAATCTTACCACAATATAAAAGCATTCCTCAGACTGCACAGATTTCTCCCTTCCCTGTCCACTCCATGCTCACCTACTTTAATCAAACATCAAACTGAAATAGTTGCAAGTAATTACTATTACCCTGCAAAGCACAAGGAAAAGTTACAAACAAGGGAACATGAGAAAGAAGAGAGATGCAGGAGGGACAGTGGTGACCAAAATAAGGAGCACAATGTAGTACTTGTGATTTAAGAATTCTTGACTATTCCACTAGATGAAACTTGGGCCACTCCATCTCCCAACACATTTAATGGCTTTCTCAAGTCAGCACCTGAATAAATATTGACTGAAGTCCCCTATTTAGTTTATGGAGAGCTATTTATGATAGCCACTGTAATCACCCAGCTTTCAGACCTTTCATGGACATTTCATTACACTCAGTTTTCCAAAATGAGTCATTCTCACTTCAGAGTGATTTTCAAAGATGACAACACAATGTGCAGAGATAATGCAATATTTTCCTTCCTCAGAAGCTTTCTCAATAATTTTTATTCCTTTTCAAAGGGCACATATAATGACAATTCTACTGCTCTTGGGTCATCAGCTGCTTTTAATCAGCATAATTCCAGCTCAGTTATGAGTTCTAATGAGTTCTTTCTCATTGAAATAATATCTATATTGTTCTTCTCAAGATTTGGCTCAATTACACAAATAATCTAATGCCTGTAGCAAAAAAAATATTTCTTTACTTTTAGGCAGTTGGAGAAACAACAGTTCACTTGCTTTTTTTTTTTTAATTTTTTTTTAAAGTTTAAAGGCAGTATAAATAGGAGAAGCATTGAAAAAAAATCACATATGTGAATATAATGATTTAAAAGGGTAGGAAAAATTCTTCTGGATCTGCTAGCAGCTCTTCAAAATGCTTGTGAGTTACTAGGCAGTCCTGTCCCCAAAGCCCTTCTTTACCCACAGAGAGGTGGAGGACAGGACATATATCTTTTAGAGCAGCATGATCTAAATTCAAAAGTTTGGTAAACATGAATTTGAAATATTTTAACAAACCAGGGTAGATATATTGTGGCAATTCCCCTTATATTAGGCAGGAGGGAAGAGAGGAGGTAAAAAGAGGAGATCATGGAATCATTTCACGTGGACATTTATGATCATCGAGTCCAACCATTATCGAATTCTACCAAGTCTGGTGCTAAACTATGTCCCTTATAGTACCACAGGTCTGCCTCTTTTAAACACCTCC
>VWYK01102286.1:0-10976 GCA_013399775.1 Semnornis frantzii
CATGAAGTTGTGAAGAACCTAAAGAATATACTGCCATGCTAAAACTCCATTTTAATAGAATAGTTTTCAAATACCAGAAAGAAGGTTGAGGAAAGGACTTGAAAATATGTGACTTTACAGTAGGAATGAGTAGGTAGGATGTTACCTGTTTGGGAGAATCTTTCCTTGGTTAGTGCCTATTCATATGGAAAACATAATTTGGGGAGTGTGTCCATCCTTGTTTTTTTTCCAGTTTCCTAAGTTTGATGCTTTTAAATAGTACTATGCTTAAGGAGTAGAGGAGGATTATTAATAGACTCTCTACTTGAGCATAATGAGGCTATGTGTGTGTAAGGGTTTTATAGGAACACTTAAATAGTCTGGGCCTAAGACATTGAATACCACCAGAGAACAGATGTGAAAGGTCTGCAAGAAATAAAGGGCAGTAGCCAGAGTAAAGGAACAAGGTCCTGCCATTGAGAAAACATGAAGAAAGATCCTGGAAGTTTGGACTGGAAATATTCCGATATGTAGTGAACAAAAAGAAACAATCTCTCATGTTCAGATGATCCATATGGCTTCCTGTTTAGGAAGGAAAATATGAACTGTGCAACAGAAAAAAGGACTTTATCTATCTGTCGATTTGAGAAAAAGTGTTGGTATCTGTCCAACTTTTCTTTGGCTTAGCTCCAGAAGAAGGGACACTGACAGACATCACTGCAAGATGGGACCATTTTGAATTCAGTCTTCCTTCTGTGATTTGAATGTGTCAGGTGTCACATCTCAGCATTAGCTGCAGTCCTAGTTTGTGTTACTTGAAAACCCCAACATATTTCTCTGTGTCCTTGCAACTGTATGTAGACAAAATGAAGAAATTGTGTTTTTTCCTTCAAAATTACTTTACTGATATTAAGGAGTTCTTGAGCATGCTTACCGTGTTCAGAGTGTGTGCCCTGTCCCCAGTTATGATGTTGAAGATACTGGCACAAAGTTTTCCCAGAGATCTGCATACCCATGTTAGGGGCCTTTTCATCAGTTCATTCTGTTGAAGAACTCCTTTACAGCCAAGTAGTAACTGAATGGAGAAAAAGTACAAAATTTGGGGATTTTCCCTTGTTGCAGGATTATTTCATGCAGAAAACCGCCACTGTCTTTTAAGTAAGCCTTGCTTCTTAAAGTAAGTGTGATGGTTTGGGAGTTACTTGCCCTCTCCCCCACCAATGAATTCACCCAGACTAGACTCAGACGGCTGGAAGTTAAGGAATGAAGCTATATTTACAGCTTAGCACAATTATACTAGCAGATATTTACAATCTATTACAACTATTTACAACTATATACAGAAATATAAAAGTTAAAAGTAATACAGAAACACAATACCCCTCCCAGAAATCAGAGTCCCCAGGAGGGGCTCCCAACCACCCTTCCACCTTCTTTCCACCCCTCTACCTTATCCCAGAGTCTGCCTTACGTGCAAGGTGAGTTTGGAGGATGGCAAGGGGGATTCGAAGCAGAACAATTAGTGGGTTACGCAGATCCAAGCAGAACAGCAGAAGCCCAGGAAGAAAACACAGACACCAACTCCAACAAGAGACATTGTCTTATCTATGTTTGTGTCCTTGTTTTATACGTCTCAGCAAACCTATGAGTGAAATAGACATCACCATTCTTTTCTTTTCACGGCCTATAATCTAATTTTTCTCATTAAAATATTCCTGCTAGCCTCAAACCAGCATAGTAAGATCACTGAAACCTCTTGCCTCCTCAGTGCCCTTTAGAGTGTGTTCTTTTTAAATGTCAATCCATTAAATGCAATTTGGTTAAATCAGATTATCATTTCAACCTGCAAGTCGCCTCTCCTTTTCCTCATCTGCCTCCTTTGCTTGAGAGGTGTTATTGGGTGATAGAGCAGCTGCTGTAGATCAGCCCCCTGATTCAGGCTAAACCTAGACAATGTCTAATAGAATTAATATGTGAAATATCTCATTTGTAGTTTTCTGCTACTTCCTAAGGCTAGATGTAGTAGACTATGTTAGATTTCTTTTATTCTGATATTTGTGAACTTGACTCAAATATATCTTTTAAACAAATTTATGGTGAAAATATGCCTGTTATCTTAAAGAAGTTGCAAAAGAGATACTGCATCAAGAGATACTGCATCAAGCCTTGGAGAGTCATAGAATCATAGAATCAAACAGGTTAGACGAGACCTCCAAGATCAGCCCCCAGCACAGAAAGGACATTCAACTGTTGANCACACACCTCCAGGGACAGCGACTCCACCACCTCCCTGGGCAACCCATTCCAATGGCAAATCGCTCTCTGTGAATAACTTCCTCCTAATATCCAGGCTATACCTCCCCTGGCTTAGCTCTGTGGAAAGTCCTAAGTCTATCAGCACAGTCAACAGTCTGATACACTGAATTAATTCTTAACTCATCGCACCCTTAGCATCAGTACCAGGTTAAATGAGTCCAGTAGAGACAAAGCAGACATAAAGAGAAATGACATACCCTGATCAGTGGTTGGGGAAGACGTGTAAATGTTACCAGAGGACTGGTAGCATATGTGATTGTGGCTACTGGTCCCAAAGCAAAGAACACTTTAACCCTTTGAGCCAGCTCTGGATAAGTAGAAAATGCAATGAAGCCTGCAAACACACAAGACACAGATCAAATTAGTAACTTCCACAGACCAAATAAATTAAAAAAGCAGTAGGTGGCAAAGAAGTGAGCCTAGATTAGCAGCCTGTTGCCTGGTGTACATTTTTGTGCTGCAGAAAGTATTTGATTCTTGAAACTTGTATTTGGGAGACAGAGTTCATTCTAAGGATACAGGTTCATTAAGGCACATCCAAGTACTGATTTTCTCAGAAGTGACAATTTTTTGTTAAGGCCATTTTTTGGCCATCTACTCATGGATTTTATACATAAATCATAAACAGTAACAGTAACTCTTTTGTACCCAAGCAGTCGTAACATTGTTACCTGCAGTTGAAGCCTCTGAGTGACCAACATAGTATACATCCTTCTGCCCAGTTTTATTCATGATGAAGTATAGCTCTGCAGGAACATCGTATTTGCCTATCTCATCGAAGCTATAGGGGAGAAACACAAAAACACTAAAACACTTTTATATAGCAAGAAGGGGAAAGATTCTACATCCTGATATTAACTGCCCAATCTTGCTAGACCCCTTAAAGTTACTTTCTTCAGTAATTCTTTCTCCATGGAGTACCTGAACTGCCAGAACTCTTTCTGGCAGGGCTTAAGGGTCTTGTGTTTTAAAGACCAGGTGTCTCCTCGGCTGTTTCCCATCCAGACATCATAGCCGGCATCTGCGAGGATGAAGCCTAGGCTGTTGTTGGGCAGGTTAGAAATCCACTGAATAGAATCTCCTAAAATACCATGATGTAGCAAGACTGCAGGCTTTTTCCCTGAAAAAAGCAGAGTGTTTTCTTATGCTGCAGTACTATGAAGTAATGTGTAGCTATAACTGGAGTGCAGAGTATTGTTTTGCAGGAGTTATACGACCTATGTACATGATACAGGCCACATTTCTGGCGAGGTGTTATTGCTGAGGCAGAAAGATGTGCAGCATGCCATTGCGTGAATAAAGGGGAAAGATAGGGGACCCATGCAGGAGTTGAGTCTTAGAACTTCCTTATGTCCTATAACTATGTTACACCTGTATTTTGGCTGTTCCTTCCAGCAGGAATTCTGAAAACACCAAGAATGTATCCATCCTCTGTGATAACTCCATATTCCTCACTGGGGTATCCATGGTATCTGATAATTTCACTCTGCAAGAAAGGGGAAAAGAAGAACTTGTTAACATGTGTTTACAGTATAGAGATGGGTGGAGAAGGTGTCTAGAGACTGCTTCTGTCCAGGAAAGTGAAACTAACCATAGACATGCCGTGAAGTGTCATGGATTAGTTCAGTACAGTTAGTACAGAAGATGATTGTAATAACATATAAAAAATTCTCTACTGTTCTGTGTTGTACTGGTAGAAAAGGACCTAAAAGGAATTCCTACGGGGCAACAAAACCCATGTCCTCTTTCGGGGATGATCAGATGTACTCTATAACATATCCATGGAGGCTGGAGCTTGCAAACAGTGGTGAGAACAGCTGAGCTGTGTTTGTGTGAGGTGATTTGTGTATGCTTTTTAATGCCGTATCTCTCAAACTGAAATACCAAAAGTTGCATTTGCTCAAGTTGGAAGCACCTAGTTATATTTGGAACTTTTGTGAAATACCCCACATTGCCTAAGTTTTGGATAGGTAATAATTGCTGTAGAAGTGGTACTTAAGGGCTGCACAGGCTGCACAGAAGTGGCAGGGTGACAGAGTTCACCTGTGCAGTAAATTAGACCTGAGTAAATTAGACTGAGCCCTTCTATTTGGCTGCATAGGCTGTTAGGACTGTGCTGGAAGTAACTTTCCTCTGAGCATCCCTGTGCTCTCCACCACTTTTCCTGGACACATCTTTATTCTTTTAACCTTTTAAAGGCTATTAAACAGCTCAGATAAAGCCATCCTGCTTTGGGGAGTAACCAAGCTGAGTAGTGTGGATGTGGGCTGTTCTGTGATTGTAGTGCATGCCTTCTGGCCACAGGGATCATGACTGAGAATAAATATTAGAGGTCTTGTAAAAAGGTGCATCAAAGCCTTCTTCAGATCTGCTCAGATGGTAGTTATCTGGTGTTTGACCCTATATCATGGGACAAAACAGAGTCGTAGTGAGTGACTAACCTTTTGGGAGATCATTTGTCATGTTTTGCAAGGCCAGTAGAGATCATGCCTTTCTAGAGAGTAAACATTCAGCAGTAAACATACAGTGGTGCCAGAAGATGTGGGTTTGGGGCCATAATGAACCCATTCTTGCCAAAGTGTGGTTAGGCAAGTCAGGTAGGGTGGATCTCCTATTGCAGACTCCCTCATAGCACCACCTGTTACACTGTTGTGGAGAAATCTTTGGTGATTCAGAGCAAGGGGTCCTGGAGTACTTGGTGTTGTGAGAATCTGCAGTTTGAAGAAGGGATTCATCCCCTTGCCACTGTATGGAACAAAGAAGCAGAGGATTTTGTTTTCCTTGAGACTAGAAAAGAGGAGTTACCTCCACTGCAGAGGAAGTAATTTCTCTGGCAACCAGACTGTTTGGATAGGAGTATCAAGTTTTCTTCTAGGCTGATGCTCCCTTTTGCTGGAGCGACCCTGCTTTTAGCCTTTTGACAGGAACTGTTAGTGATGGGATAGTGATAGTGTTACTGTGAGAGACAATTTACAAAGAAAGGTAGAGAAGGTGACCCAACTTACAACGTTCATAAAGCATTCAGGGTTGGGAGTCTTCCTGCAGTGGCTTGTATCTGAATTCACAGTGGAGGGTGTAGTGAATCCTGCTGAAAAGGCAAATCCTTGGGAGCAGAACAGCATGAGGAGGCACCACATTTTTGGGCTGTGTGAAGGAGCACATACAGGGACGTTTGCATTGGGAAGAGAGAGGCACAGAGCTCCACAGGAAGACCCAAGTGGGCTGTCTTCTGAAGGCTGCCCAAGGTCTGCCAGAATAACTACCTGTGGGACTGCTTACAGCTCATGCTGTTTAACAGGGCAAGGAGTCAAAGACTCCAGGAGAATGTGAAGCCAACCTGGGGGCAATGTGCCTTTATTATACTAGTGCTAGTTTGTGCCCTGAGTTCTTTCCTTTTTCACTCATAAGCTGCTGCCTATTGTAAATCTGTTCCTTGGCCCCCCCAAGGAAAGACACTCTTCAGTGTTTTTAGGGACTGACCAATCATCACAGGGAAGCTTTTCTGAGTAGAAATTGTATAGTGCAGTCTGTCTAGTAAGTGCTTTGTGCTTTGGCTGTAGCCATCTTTGTAATCAGGATAGAGGATACTCACAGGTCATAAAAGTGGAGTGTATTATCTGACATATCATGGGGAAGACTTTCAAGATTTTGAGAGCCTGGAAAAGCTAGCCCAAAGTTTTGGGTTTTTCTTTGTTTTTTTTCCCCCTGAACTCCCTAATGAGGGAGTGGGTTCTCAATTATTTTAATTTCTCAATTAAAGCTATCATAGCCCTTGAGACACTAGAATATCCAGATTAAACCAAAACTGGGATACCCTTAATTTTAATACCGATATCCAGACACACTGTATTCCACCCAGTTTGTAGGAGAATACTTCTGGCAACGGCACAGAAATCCTGCCACCTGTGCACTCTGGAAGCACAGCTTTGTAGTCGGTACTCTGCCGCTTTCAGCTGGTTTACTCAGTTCAAACAGAAATAAAACCTGTTCCTCTGTTTCTGCATGTGGAACGTTGTTTGGGAACAAACCCGAGGACTTCAGCCTAAGTTGCAGTTCGGTTTTGAAGTAAAGGTGAAGGAATGGGGTAGCTGAATTGTTGCCCTTTTTAGGGTTATCTTTTTTCTGTATACTCTATTGTCACCTAGCTTAGCTGGCAAGTTTTAAGGCACTTACTGATGAATGTTTTCAGATCAGATGGAGTGCCCCAGTTAACTCCAAGGCTTGGCACACACTGTCTCATTAATTTCAGTGGGAAAGCCTTAACTGTAGGAACCTTGAACAACAAGCTAACTTTTCATGTAATGAAACAATACCAAAGAGTGGCATTTACATGGCAAACTCGAATTAACGGAAATAATTAATAAAATTTTAAAAAGAAAAAAAAAAAACAACCAGATAGAGGGATAGTCCTGAAAGATACATCAAAAAAGCCATTTCTGGAGGTTTTCTATATTTAATGAAAATAAACTTTAAACTTTCTCATCTTGAGTATACTCTGGAAAGAGTCACAGTATCTCTTTCACATATTCTGTAAATGAAATATAAAGGCACCAGGGCAGTTAATATGGCTAGTGGAAGTTGGAATCTCCTGGTTAACTAACAAGGAAAGTTTAAAATTATGAAAGCAAAATATCCAGTTTAAGTACACACTTTCAGTACTGAAATTTTCATGCATCCAGAGAGACATCCTTAGAAAAAAACACTCCAACAATGAGAACAAGATGGAACTATCAGTTACTCCTTTTCCCTATTTGTGCAGGTCATATGCTTCTTTCTCTCCTGATCTTCAGCAAGTGTCCACTTTGCTGCACAGCGTGAGGCTTGCAGATCAGAAAGGGCGCAGGCTGCCTACTCTGATGAGCAAGTGCACAAAAGCAAGGCTGCACTCATCTATGGCGACAGGCAACGGAGAAAGAGACCACGAACATGTAATGTGCAGGCAACTCACCTCTGCTTTGTTACTGTCCGGCTCGTCTTCTGCTGCAGTTCTAGTCTGTCTCCACTAGCAAGACTGCTTCACCGACAGAAACCGTGGCCAATAAAAGGAGCAGCAGTAGAGAGCAGTGTGGTGTCTGCATAGATAAGAGGGCATGTTTAAGTGCTGATTTAGCAGTATTTAAGAAGTGGAGTTATTTTATGATAAACAGCATCATTGCATGACGTTCTGAAAGACCAAATTGCACCATGGGACAGGAAAGGTAAAGAGGTGTCTAACCTGTGGTTAGGTTATTTAGCAGGGACCTTGGGGATTATGCCTCCCGATGCTGTGACAGATCTTGATCAGTACTGCTAGCAATCTCAGGAGTTCTGCAGCCACACGAAGCTTTGCCAAGCGCTTTCTACCTACGAATGTGATCTTTGCTGTGGTGGTTTGTACAGAAGCTGGCATGGTCAGTGGCTCCACACCTGTCACCTGTTTTCTGAACTGCCCTTTGCAGAGTGGATTGGGACAATTCTTCTTTGCTAGGTAATCCTTGAATAAAATACCAGCTATTTGAAAGGCGTGTGTTCAGCATCACATACACATTCCCAAATCTGTTGTTGAGTGAACACTGCAAGAGAAGACCAATTTGCCAGTCGGCCAGCTTCTGTAGGGATTCTCATGCATTGAATTAAGTTTGAAAATATTCTGTAAACTTTGACAGAGAGAGGATGCTAACAAAAGTTTCTACTTCCTCCAAGCCATTTCCATGAACCCTGTGAAAACATGGTACGTTCGGAGACCTTTGCCTAATTACCAAATTTGTTGTAGCCAACCCAGGTGCTCAGTCCTCACTGAAATTGGCCTGATGCCCTGGTGCAGCAAATTCTCTGGAAAGTAGGTGTTATTAATCTGCTGTTTTGTGTGGGAAAACAGTGAAGTGAGTCTTTGCAAGTAAACAGAAGCTGGTGAGAGTCACTACAAAACCTGTTATGCTTTATGAAGTAGAGTGCAATCTGGAAAAGCCAAAAAAGATTTCTCAATGAAAGACATTATAGCTCAGCAAATGTGATATCCCTGAATAAGGAATTGGCTGGATGGTCACACGCAGAGATTGGTGATCAAGGACACAATGTCCACCTGGAGACCAGTGACAAGTGGCATCCTTCAGGGGTCAGTGCTAGGACCAGTGCTGTTTAACATCTTTGTCAGTGACATGGACAGAGGAAGCGAGTGCACCCTCAGCAAGTTTGCAGATGACACCAAGCTGTGTGGCACAGTCGACTTGCTAGAGGGCAGGGATGCCATCCAGAGGGACCTGGACAGGCTGGAGAGGTGGGCCCAGGCCAACCTCATGAAATTCCACAAGGCCAAGTGTAAGGTCCTGCAGCTGGGTAGGCACAATCCCAAGCACAAATCCAGGCTGGGTGGTGAATGGCTGGAGAGCAGCCCTGAGGAAAAGGATTGATGAAATTCTTTGCCTCTAAACATAGCCCTGATGATCTGCAGACTGGGAGGAAAAGGACAAAGGGAAATGTGTGTGTTCCTTTCTCCTGTACAAGGCCTGTAAAACACAAAAGTAGCATTTGTTTAAGGAAATGCTCTGCCTTTTGCCTTGGAAGCCTGTTTCTCTTCCCAGGTATTTTTGTGGTTTTCATCAATTTTCTCCCCATATATTTGCCAGATGATTACTTGTTTGAGCAGGCGTGTATGGGAAAGAAGATAGCTGTTTATCAAATGCTTCAATATGCTGAGATATGTCTATGCTAGTTGGACAATTATATGTTAAGTTATTCTGTATAATAGCAGTGGTTGTGAAAACACGTGTGTCAGCAGATTTGTGCAGATGTGCAGCCTACTGGCTTTTATAGGACTGCTGTGTTCCATCTTGTGCGGTACTGCCTGTGAGGAGATCGTGGGGAACAGAACCCTGGACAGGCCAGGATAAGTCTGTATGAATGGTGAGCTGCTGGAACTTAGCCACAGGATGAGCTCTAACAGAAGTAACCCAGTAAAGATCATACGAGCATCGGGAGGCAAGGGGAGGGCTGGGAAGTCCTGTGTTGTTCATGCCTAGCTCTGGTCTATGCCATGGGTGAGCTTCTTTGTGCTCAGTGAGACTGTTGAGTTAATCCAGTCCTGAAGCAGAGGTGTAAGGGACCCTAACAGTTTTCTGAGACGTGTAAGAGATAATTGTTCTTGTCCAGAAACTGGCCATTCCAGGAGAGTCTTTCTTAGGAATACAAATTTTTGAGAACTGTTCTGTGAACACAATTCCTGCAGGCCAGAGATTTCTTTCCACAGTAGCGTAACTCATGCCATTTGTAGGAGTATTTTTTAGAGTGCTTGGAATTAAAGAGATGAATTATCTTCCATGTCTTTTATTGAATGTGCTGTTGTGAAGTTTAATTGATACTTAGTTTTTTTTTCCTCCAGTGAAGGCCCTTCTGACAAACCCTTAGTTCACTTTTAACAACTTAGGGAAGTAAGATTCATGTTTCCTACACAAATGGAGTAGGGTGCAGTTTGCACATCCATTGAGCCCTGGCACCTTTTGGAAATAAAAGATTTATGCAACAACAACAAAAAATCTCAAGAAGTCCAGGATTCAAATCCTCACTGAAGAGATTATGTGAAACAGAATTGTATCTGTGACTAGGTAAACGTGCATGAGTCTCATACTTCACCATGGCTGAGCTGCTTATCTGTTCTCGTGTTGAAGCTCTGACCCAAGTAGTCATTTAAGTGATTTTTAAGAAAGCTTGAGATGTGATGCTGGATTAAAAGGTAATTTACATTATCTTTAGAAAGGTGTTCTGTGAAGCTGTGCTTTGTGGAGGACGGTTTTTTGGTTTGTTTGGTTTGGTTTTTTGTTAGTTTAGTTTGGGTTTTTGGGTTTTTGTTTGTTTGTTTCTTTTATATTTTATATGTTACCATGCATTTATCCATTGATGTTAGGAGAGAATTTGTAAACTACTAAATTGTTATATGTAACAATGGAGTGCTTTGAGGTTTCTTTCAACAAGTTGTAGTTTATAATTCCAACAACCTGGCCAGTTGATGTGGGAGGATGTGCATTCATTAGCATCTGGATGTGAAGAAATACTGTCGGGGAACACAGTTTTGTTTCTAAGATGTTGCTCACTGTTCTTGTCTTTAGGCCAACAGAATATTCACTGGAAGCTGAATAATCTACCTGTTGGGAGGATCCTTGTGAAGTTTACCACAAGTAGGTGTAGTGTATTTTTCTATTACACATCAACCTAATTTTCTTCTGGTAAACAACTACTGACAGAGTTAGAATTTGTTTTAAAATAGGCTTGAAATATAGGAAAGGTGAATTTAAACTATAAAGGGAAAATATATTTTGGGATATCTGCAGACAGTTGAAATAAGCATGCCATACTCAAAAGGTTGAGTTTAGTACAGAAATACTGTTAGCCACCTAACCTGAGAGCCATGAACATGTGAAAGGTATGAAGACATCACCAGTAGTTCTCTTCCCAAGGAAACTCTAATGCAGTTAACATACAAAATCAGCAGAGTAAACATGAATCATGTTCCTTGGGAGCGGGCAGGGTGAGGGCAGGGGCTAGACTAGGGAGACTGCTTCCCTTTTCCTAGTAGGTGCCTTGAGGTGTTCTTTCAGAAAGTTTGGAAAATATTTCACTCAGAAGTATCCTGGTGTCAAGCTAGCTACCATTCAAGTTAGTTAAGTTTCCTGACTTTTTTTTTTTTTTTTTTTCCTGGTTCACCCTCC
>VWYK01102305.1:0-10134 GCA_013399775.1 Semnornis frantzii
AAAGCCAACAACAAAACAACCCAAAGACATTTTTTTCACATCTCTTAAACAATACATGTTGCTTCTACTTACCAAGAGCTGATAGCTTTAAAATGTTTGCTTTTTAAGCATAGTTAATTGAATTAAAATTTCTGAGGGAATTAATCAGTACAGAAAATGATGGGTGTAGATAAATCCAGTAGTAGGTAAATCTAGTCCTTTCTCAGCTCTAAAGCATTCTCTGCCTAAGCAGAAGGGAAGTTGTATATCACTCAGCAGAGCTCAGATGTTTAGGTGTCTTAGGCAACTGCCTGCTGGCTTGATTTGCAGATCCCATTCTGTCTACGGCAACTCAAGCGAGCGGTGACGATAGTATCCAAGCAACATTTTATTTACCTAGCACAGGCTGTCCTTTTGTAGTTCTGCTGCTCACATCACTCTGTCATCTTCTGCTGTTTCTCTGACAACTTGCTTCTCAAAAGTATTTGTTTTCTTCTAACTTGCCACAGACTGCTTTATGTCTTATAGATCATGCTACATCAGGCCACCACTGCTGCAAGTTAATCAGCTGTTTTACTGTAATTTCACTGTGGGAAGTGTTAATCTCATGGTCTAAAAACCCACTTGGTTCTGCAGTCCCACTTCTTCATCTCAGAGGAATTCTTTATTGTTTGTTTTGAGAGTGTATCCATTTCCTTCATCAGACAGGAACTGCTTACAGCAGCAACTGAACATCTTTGTGTAGTCATGATTTTATGAACAACCTAATAAAACATAATGCATTATAGTCCACTCAGACCTGCAGGCTGCCATGTTGTAAATGAACAGGGAGGAATATTCACTGTTTGTAAACCTTTACATTTCTCCCTCAAAGTCACACAATAAACACACATGAAATTACAAATGTGCAAAGGTTCCTGCTCAGTCCTGCAAGTTAGGCATTAATGATGCCTTGCTATAGAACACCTCCAGTGGCAGCTGTTAGCACAGATTGCTAACTCAGAATAGAATTTTCTCTAGTAGTTTTAAGGGCTACTAGGAAAAGGAAATGCTTTTGCAACTGTGTCACTCTTAATACAATTGGGAACGTTGTTATTACTATAAAATTCAATAATTTTTCCTTTGCTAATCTCTTGTTAAAATTATTTTAAGTAAGACCTGTCCCTCTGCGTTGTTCTCCACTGCTAGTTTCCCACAACACAACTCTTCCTGGACTACACTCATAGCTTGCTATCCTAAACTTGGGTGCTTAACCTTAAGTTTCCACTGAGCAGTTTTCTATCAGAAAGTTTATTTGCTGGGTTCACAGAATCACAGAACTAACCAGGTTGGAAAAGACCTTTAGGATCATCGAGTCCAACCTATCACCTAACCCTTCTAATTAACTAAACCATGGCACTAAATGCCTCATTCAGCCTCCTTTTAAACACTTTCAGGGATAAAAGTATGTTTATCAGAGCAAATCAATATTGATTATACTTTTGCTTCAGCATAACCAAGTGACAGGGTTCTCTTCCAGTCAAAATTTTTAAAGTAGGCTGTCAGCACTTCTTTGTAACCCCTCTGATCAGGAGGTGAGAGGAGGCTGCATTTCAGCTTTTTGATTGGTGATCAAATGGATTACCTTTGCTATAGATTTGGAGCAAGCCTGGAGGGTAGCAGTGCAGCAGACCAGTAGAGTATCTTTAGGGTTGGTGTCAGCTTAGCTCATCTGAAAACAGATTCTTTGTTCACGGGAAGTTTTAAACATTCTTCTTAGATTGCTCTGGATTGCCCTGCTGAACTCTGCCGGTTATATATCCAGCTGCACGAGCCTTATATAAAAGATCCTGCTGCCTATCCTAAGCTCCAGGTAAAGCATCGACTGCAGAGCAGAGAGTGTTATGAAGTGATTGGTTAACTGGTGCAAAGATGATGCAACGGCTTTCACAGGTGACAAGACCAACGAGGGAAGTGTTGGTTCATGGCAAGTTAAATGGTATTTCGTATTTTCCACTACTGCCAACTCTCCATTGTGATAAACTAGACTTAAACTCAAATCTGTTACACATTCTAGTTAGGCTTCCTTTTCTATAGTCCATGAAACAGATCTGTATGCTTTTTATCATCATTCCTCTTCCTTAGAAGAGCAAAGTAGACTGTAAGTCTACTGGATAAGAGCCAAAATGAGTGTAGTATTAAGGAGCACCCTTAAGCTTATGCTATGCTTCTGTCACCAATGACACACACCTTGAAGCATGACACTTTTACAAACCCTGTTTACACAAGCATTGCAGAGAGGGGAATGTTGTGCTTTACATTTGTAGCAGTTGCAAAGCTGCCACTCTTGCAACCCTAGCTGCTGCATGGGGGCAGGGCCTGAAGCAGTGAGGGGCAACAAGCAGAAGCCAATTAACTCTGATGGACCTGTTCTTTCTGGGAAAAAGTGGCTTGGGTGCATCTCACACCTCCCGACTGAAAGGGCAGGGGGGCTTGAAAACTGGACACTTGTGTTGAGCTGAGTTAGGTCAAACATGGAAAAGGGTAGGCAGACATATCCTGGAATGAAGTGGATTTGGGTGGGGCAAAGTAGCAACAGCCATTGGCTTTAGTGGAGGCCTTAGGGTAACTGGATCCAGCCCACAGCATTCAGGTGTGAACCCCTTTTCTCAAAGACAGAGCTGTAAAAAGGCCTGAGAATCACTGCTGCCAGGAGTGTGGCCTTGAATAGTCTCCACTCCTCAGTCAGCAGCTGGCTAATTTTTCAATGCATCTCCCTCACACTGCAAACCAACTAATACTTCTGTTTAAAATGCAGATGCTGGCATACATGTTCTACTCTGTACCATACCATGTGATTGCTCTGTACGGCCTGCTGGTACCTGGTTGTTCCTGGATGCCTGATTTAACCCTTATATATGCTGGAGGACTAGCTCAGGTATTTCCTTGCAAAATGCTCACTCTTGAGTTACAAGTTAATAAGCAGCAAGCTATGAAATAAACAGGGGGCTCAGGGCTTGATCTTACACCGTTGTTACTCGGATCACCTTTTATATCTGTAAAAAACTAATTTAAGGAAGTGAAGAATCGAACCTGTTACATGTCTCTGGTGACTTCATTCTTGCTTTAGTAGACTTCTCTCCTTCTGCACAATCTTTTTAGTGGGCTGATTTAAACCTTATTAAGCACCAGGGAGTCTTTAGCTGAGACCACAAAGGAAGCTTGTCTCAAAGCTGTTAACAGTCGACCACATAAATGAACCCCAAACACAACAGAACAGTACAATACATTGTTTCCATTACATGTGTTGGCCAACCAGGTAGTTTGAAAAATACAAATGGAAAAAGTATCAACTAGTCACACAACACAAACAGCATCAGTTGGTGGTATCAGTTGATACAAACACCAGTAACCTCCTAGGCTACAAACCACAGTAACACTGAGATAAGCTTGTGTTGCTGAAGGCACACCAATGATCACACTTTCTTAACTCATTCTCTTCTGATTCTTCTAAATGAACAGCTGGCATTAATCATTAGCTGGCGCTGATGCTTACAAGACTGACCAAACCAGAAAAAGTCAACAGGAACCAGTAAATGACTTCTTGTGACATACAAACGACCATTGAACAGTTGAGACAGTGACAATTGATTTGTTCTGTACATAGGAACTGAAATGTGCTCTGAGCATCCAGACAAGGCAGCAAATACACACGCAGTCCTGCAACAATAACAGGAGCACAGGGACACGGCAGTAAAATGTAATTCAAGTACTACTATGAGACAAACACAGCCCAACACTTTGTTCCTCAGGCCCGAGGTAACAGTCATGGATACAAACTACTGTCCAGCAAGGACGAGAGGAGCGACATTTAATTTGCTGTTTATGAGCAGTTAGAGAATGACCTTTTTTACTAAACGGTTTATAGAGAATCTTGAATTGCCACATTGTATCAAAATTCA
This sequence comes from Semnornis frantzii, assembly GCA_013399775.1. Classification (NCBI taxonomy): domain Eukaryota; kingdom Metazoa; phylum Chordata; class Aves; order Piciformes; family Ramphastidae; genus Semnornis; species Semnornis frantzii. The sequence continues at coordinate 3,921 of VWYK01102305.1, forward strand.
GAACCTGGCAAACATATTAATGAGGATGTTTAGTTGCTCAAAGGCATCATAAATAATATACAACTATGTGTAGCCCAAATCTAATCTGAAAAAGACCCACAAGCTAGCTAAAGTAGGCAAGGCAGGGTCAGGAGTCTCTCTCGGCTCATAAGACTATTCAGGTTTATGAACTGCCCAGACAGTCAGGAGAGAAACTACCCCTTCAAAGGTTGTTTAGCAGAACAAAAAGTAAGACGAGTCAGTGTGCTGCCTATCACAATCTTGCAAACTCAGGAAAGAGCTCAGCCTCTAAGACAGAAGATTGTTTTTGGTTGGTTGGTTTGGTTTGCTGGGGTTTGCTTTGGTTTTGTTTGTTTGGTTTGGTTTTGTTGTTATTTGTGTGTGTGTGTGTTTGGTTTGTTTTTCTTTTAAATGTTTCCCACAACAAACACTGTTTTTCAATGGCACTTTGTACCTTTTAGCTGTATGATTTAGTGCATGCAATAGTTCTCAATGAAGTCTAAAACCCCTCTGTTGTTCTTTGTGGGCTGGCTTCAAGATAATGCTGATTTACACATTAGAGAAGGGGAAGAAAAGCTACTGGCAACCCAAAGCTACCATTTAAAATTTGCCATTTTCTTCTTTAAACCTTGTCCTAGGCACAAGCGAAAACCATAAGCTGACAAAAACTCAGTAAGAAAACTGCACACTCCTCATATTTTATTATGATTCCAAAAAAACCCCAACCCATTTCTTTACATTTGGGAGGCTTTTTTTATTTTGTTTTTACTTTAATGCACTGCAGGATGAACTTCAGTCATCCCACACCTGAATGTGAATTAATTGATATGACTTGGTGAACTGTGAGCCATCTAGAAGAAAAGAAATGTGACACTGAATTGAGGACATCCTTCTATATTATTTTTGGGTTTGGTCATTTGGAGACAAGTTTTTCAGTTTTTTTTTTTTTTTTCCTACTGTTTTCTTAAGTTAAAACATCGTAACTGATATTTAAAACATGTAGTTACTGAAACACATTTTGCTTTCTATTATTTAAAAAGGTCTCATAAAGGTAAATACCTACTAATGGAAACAGTGAGCACTGCTCCCTGGGGGCATTCACTGCTCCTGCAGATGCAGAACATGCAGGTTTTAATTATTTCTATCCTCATGAAATATGTACTTTTTACATAAACCAATCTCCAAATACCACCTGAAGCATCTAAACTAAGAACCTCTAAAAGTGCCCAGCCTTTCACACACAGAAGAAACATTTGCTGCTTTTCAGAATTAGATGTATCTCTCAGCTTGAATTATCCTTTTACTAGCATCCAGACTCCAAACCCACGTAGTGACCCTTATCAGGCCTTTTGAAGCTTCAGGAAGAAGCTTTATAAATGTCACATGACTGAACTACCAGGAGTTTAGATTTCACAAAGCAGTTCTATGCAAGTCAACTGCCTGAGAAGGTGTGAATAACCACAGCCCTGCTATCCAAAACCATCCTGTCTTGTCAGTTCTCCATAGCCCACTTCCCTGTTCTCTACTCCTCCATCTGTTTTCCTTAACCCTTGCAAATTTTGGTGGCAGTACCTCTAGTCTACAAGAGAACCTAAATCCAAGGAACATGTTTCTAGGTTACTTTCTTCCTACTCTATTTGATGGCTTTCCTTTGGTTCACAAGTCCTGGGCCAAGTTCCTCCACAATAAGTTACAGTCTTTGCCTGATTTTAGTTTTAGAAACAAGGCACAGAGTGGAGAAAGACTCCCAGCTTTTCCCAGTCCCTTCTCTGTCCCTGTCTAGAGGGCTTTCTTTACTGCAGGGTAAGAAATATTAGCAGTACTGATGAAGATTAACTCACAGCAAAAAAAACCCCAAACTTAAAAACAAGTAATAGCCAAACCTAAACTATTTAATACAGGCAAGAAGCTTCATGAGTAGCAGGCATATGCAAATTGCAGTTGCCAAGTTTGGCAGTGACACATCCCGTACCAGGCAGCTTCCAGCTGCTGTGGGACAGCCTGATCAGCAGACTGGCAGAGGCTTCAAGGTTAACAAAGGCTGTATGCTAAATAGATAAGGCTACCTTAGAAGTTTTTGGCTGATTTCTCAGCCAAGGTTTAGGGGTTTGATCTTCAAAATTCTCCACTCAGGCTTCAATAACAGAAAGCACCAAGTAATGGCTTAGTTGCTGAGAGGACCTGATCAAAGAGAGGTAACACAACAGACTCAGGCTGCTCTCGCCACAATGGCAGACTCTGTACAACAGGCACAGAGATCTGCAGGAACTAACAGCTCTTGTCTTATTGCTTAAAGTGATGGACTTGGTGCAAGTCTGCCTGGCACTTGAGAGAAAAGCAGGACTGGGCTGTTGCAGAAGCAGAGTACAGTCACGGAAAGGAAACACATGAAATTAAAACCAACTTCCACACAGGCAAACAAAATGTTCTTTTAAAAAAAGGTGAAAAGGAAAAAGCAATGTTTCATACTGCAAAACAAGTCTAATAAGCAATATCTTCATTACACAGTTAATCATTAGCTAGCAAAAATCTTCATGGGCTACAAATAGAACAAAATGTTTCTCCTTTTTCTAATACACAAAGCTCACCAATGTGCTACGACTCTTGTCAAGAGACAAGGCCACACAACAAGGCTTAGATCTATGAAGGCATGTAGGAAACTGGGGCAGATCTGGGTGTCTCAGAAGCAGAGCCTTACAGCTCCTGTTGAGGAGATTTACTTTGACTTACGAATTTACTATCAACTTACAGACTACTGACCACTCTTAGAGACATGCAGGCCTTGCAGTCCTCCACAGAGAAGTTCATAGCTTAGCATCTTGTTCACCCCAAGAGACTCTAAAATACTGCCAGAGAGCTGTTAGTGTCTAGGTGAACATCAGACACACCCAAACCTCCTACCTTATGCCTGATGGTTGCTGGTTATCTGCTGGGGAAACTGCTGCTTCACAGAAAAAGAGAACTGCGATGCTTGAGCTATAATGCTCCAGCTGCCTGGGCTGAAATGGCTTCCAAGGCAAGGAAAGGTAGCAGGGATCTGAGCAAGACCACCCAGGTGCCAAAGGCAGTTCCTGCCTGAGACAGGTGAGAATAGGCTTCAAGAGGCAGAGGGTGATGTAAAAAGGCTGCTGACAGCATGCTCCTGAAGGTCTGTTTACTGTGCAGTAGCTATTTGCAGAAACATGGTAAGTGGCTCTCTGCTGAAGTGTTTGCATTTGATTTCTTTGATTACTCCATTTCCTGACTCGGGTTTTCTAGATCAGCTCTCCTGTTCAATGGAGGTTGTTAGAATCACCTGAAAACCAATTTCCTTTTCTATTTTGCTGGATAGCCCCAGCCTAACCTTTTGCTAGAGGGGTGTGTTTTAAAACACCTGCCCCGTATTTCACTTTCTACTTTGCTAAGAGTGAACAAACCTGCATTTTTTTGTGAGCCCAAGGTTGCTGAAGCCAGAACAGAGGATGTGATCTGGCCATAGTGTAGTCCTCTGTTACTAAAGTCCTAGTGGCCCTTTCTCCTGCTCTGCTCAAGACGAAACTGATGGTTATCTTCTCAGAGGTCCTTCCCTGCTAACTAAATAATAATAAAAAATTGGACACACAATAGTTAATATGAATGAGCTGTGGCCTGAAATAGCAGGTAACAGATGGAGACAAAAGACAGTGACTATCCTGACGCTTCTATCTTTAAGTGTCTTGTTTATGCTAAAAATACGCCTCAGTCCAGCACTCCTGGCTTTGCACACTGTAAACTTAACCTTCAGAACCACCCCCAGCCCAAAAGCCAAATATTGCTGATGAGTTATGGGGTCAGAATCTGGAAGACTGGGTAACTTCCAAGATTTTGCTTTCTAACTGTTCCGAGAGTGTGTGTCTGTCTGCTTCCTATTGATGCTAACTCCAGCATTCCTAGGTAGGTGGCTGTGAGTCCTATCCTCACTGCTGAGCTGAGGCTTAGGAGTGCAGATCACTACCAGTGGTGCACACTTCAGTGGCCATTTGCCTGGGGCAGGATCATGGATCCTGCTGTACAAATAGTCAGCTACAAGCCAAGGGTGAAACCCTAGACCTGCCGTAAAGATCAGTGCCACCATGTGCATAAAATAAACCTACCACGCTGCTGATGGTGATCTTTATGCTCTTATACCAATATTAACAATCTCAGTTTAAACTGTATTTTTATACCACTGTGCAAAAGTATGATGGATAGTTCTGGAATAGAAGGGCTGGCTTGGGAAATGTCACTGGATACACACACTTGCATGCAGATGATGCTGTTTTTCAAAAATGCACATCGACTTAACCTTTGCTTTTTTTATCTACGTCATATGCACACCACAGGCTCAATTCTCCCATATTGGTGCCTCCCTTCATGCTCGAACTCCTTACATCTACAGAGTCCCTGAAGAAGCTAAACAGTTTTTCCTGGTATTGAACATAATGTATGGGATTCTTCCCCAGCTGCTCGCTTACAGGTGCGTCAACAAGCCGGAGTTTTTTATGAAAACAAAACAAGAAGAAAAACCAGAATAGCACAACCGTTTTCAGCTCCCCCTTCTGGCTGTGCGTACAACTGAGTTGGGATGTGACTGAACAGCTCAGCTGGAACCCAGACGAAGCGTGCAAGATGTGGAAAAGTGCACAGTTGTATAAAGTTGCATGGGCTGTTTTTGTTCACCCTACTCAAAAAGGGAAAATAAAGACAACTGCCTTCAGCACCACCTCTCAAAGTCTGACTTTGCGCTGCAGCGAGTCGCTAGTTCCCAAAGCTATTTTTAAGCTGCTTTGACAGTTTTAGAAATACTGCACAAAGTTAAATAATAATAATGAAGTCACTATTTAGCCTTCACACACTGAGGAATATCAGTGCTAGCAATGCCTATACACAGCTACTGTAGAACGTGAAGGTCAACATTTGGAAGTGTGAGAAATTAACATACATAACTCTGTCACATGCATATGTTTTATTTGTCAAAAGTATGTCTTGTGGGCCAGCCTTGTTAAAAATCCCAAGAAACCTTTCAAGAAGCAATCAACTTTTAGGGTAAGACTCCATAGATTATATGCAAATCAGAGGGTTTTGTTAATTCTTTAAAGGATTCACTTCTGCAAGGACTGCTCATCTTGAAGTTAAGCATGTGGTTTGCTAGCACTTCTGAGCTGGGTGTGGAGGGCTCATTACCTTGAAGAACTGGGCATTACACCATAGCATGTATTTCCAGAGAGCAGGAGGGGTTTGGGCCAAGTTCTTCTCTGCAGCTACTTTCGCTAATGCTGTTGGGCTGCAAACAAGTAGCAGCAAATGCAGCAACCTTGGTTTGTGTAGCTTCTGTTGCTGTTTGCAGTTCTAGTATTTCTATGCCTCCGATGCGTATTTACACTAAAAGCAGTGCACCCAGTGCCTTTCTCATAGATTAAAGCAGCTGATACATTTTGACTGGAAACACATTCTTGTGGGATGTTGACTTTTGGGTGTCTGGATTTACAGAAACTGAATTTTCTTTTCAAATCTAATCAGGAACAAGAAAGAATCAGCTCACGCACAAGCGCACTGCACTCTGCATGTGGGGACTGTCAGAGCAATTCATGCTCTGAATTGATGCTCTTTTGTTGAACACTGAGGTGTACTTCACAGCAGTGCTCAGAAGAGTGAACCAGGGTTTTATACCTCCAGCCAAAGGGGCAGGTTCAAAGTAAACACAGCACACCTCAGGCAATGCTTCTTGGCTAAAAGGAACTTAGCAGTAATTTCCTCCAGCACCCAGCTGGTGTTGGCTCCTTCCACATACACTACAATTTGAGATGGCTCCATCCCAGCCCATCCTCCCGCAGACAACCCCAGAGCTGTTGGGCTGTAACAGGGACATGCTGGCTCCCAAACAGGTATTTGAGCTTCCAGTGTCACTTGTAACGTTTTTAAAGAAACTTTGAATACATTCAAGGTGAATTTAATAACCTCCTGTTATCCAGAAAAGGCAAATTACAGAAAAAATAAAGATCTCACCTGCACTTGTATCTATTTATGGTCAACTCATGTTAACAGAATGTTTTGCTTTAATACTTGACTTACATTAATACCTCACATTATTACACGTATGAAGCCAAATATGACGCTAACTTAGTTGCTTACAACCTCAAACCTTACTCCCAATACACATTCCAATAAATTTATTCTGTAAAAACAATACATTTTTTTGTTTTCTTTTTTGTTTCCT
>VWYK01102305.1:10214-22565 GCA_013399775.1 Semnornis frantzii
TTTTTTTTTTTTTTTTACAGCAAACTCATCAACTACAAACCTTGAATACGCAAAAGATGTTCCAAGGACAAGCATAACAAGGATTGATAAAACCAGACTAAATATGTTTTCACAATAAAAGCTGGCATAAAAATAAATAAAAATCTCTATTATCACAATAGCAACAATAATGTACACAGAATAATGGATTTGGAATGCTTACTTACTAGTCTAGTTCTATTTCCAAAAGGAAAAAAAAAAAAAAAAAAAAAAAGAAAAAAGAAGAAAAAAGAAAAAAGCCAGAATGACAGCATCCTTTTTTAAGCCTTTCAGTGTTTAAAAATTGATGTTTTTCTTTTGGTTTCCCATAGGGTTCTATATCACAGTAAGCTTAAAAATGGAAAGCATCCAAATGAATGATTTCAAATTGTGTTGGCATTGGAAAAAATCCTTGTATTAATCTAAAGAAACACAAAAAGACTTTCACTAACTCCACATATAGGAACTAAGTCAGATAGTGTACATTACATCATGATTTTGAGAAGTATTAAGAGTATAACTAGCTAGGTACTTCTAAGAAGGAAGGGTATTTTATTACATTACTGAACTTGGCGGTGATCTCAACTGAATAAGAATTTCTCTTTGATGTTGTAAACTGATCACAAATCAAGCAAGGATGGATATGGGGAAATCTTAAATTATGTTTGTACGTGGAATCTATTGTACTGTATGGGGGGGAACTCGTTTCTAAGATTTTACTGGCTATTAAAAAAATGCTGATTTATAATGATATCATTTGGAGTTACACCTTTTCTGTCTGGAAAAGGAATCTAAAATATGTTCAAGTATGTGATATCTTCATAAACCTCAGCCACTGGTAAAGGGCAACTTCATGCAACCGAATAATATGAAAATCAAAAACTAACCCTTAGAAAAAAGGGTAAAATGTCATTTCTGCAAACACAAGAGATAGGAATGTGAATAATGTGCATACAAACTGGGATGCTGTTGATGGTACTAATGGACAGATGTGGTGACTCATATCAAATCCAAGAATATTAGACAACCAAACATGTAACCTTCTTGTGTTTTCCCTTAATATTCAGCAGTCATTATGTTGGTTAAGTCTGAAAGAGAAAGAGAGAAAAAAAAATTACAGTTAATGTAAAAAAACAAAAAAAAGCATGCTGCAACAAACTTTGTATCAGGAATGCCTTATTCCCATGCTTCAGTCACAGGTACAAGTAACCACCTGGTCAGTTTGAGTGGAAATTTTTTTCTGGAGAAAGCTGCTTATGTTACATCTGCCAAACACATCACCACAAAATACCAAAGTTAACATTTATGGCTTTATTCAAATCAGCAGCTCTAGTTAGGTCTGTGGGTTGTTTTTTGTTTTCCCCAGTCTCTGATTGATGACTTGCAGCACACTTCACACACAAGCACACTTCGCACTTTTCCGCTACACAAAATCGCTTCAGGCCAAATCCCAGGCACTGCTGTGCCCTGCACGCCTTGCCAGGAGAACGCCCTTTGTCCAAACAAACCAAGACTTGCCCACCATGAAGAAAGGAGGAGTTTTCACAGCTAGCATGTCTGCATGTTTCTGAAAAGGAAACAGTCGGGTTTGGAGTCCAATGTAAGGTGATGACAAAAGGAAGAAACTCCGTGACTCCTCATGTGATCATGGCAAGTGTCTTCAAGACTCAGCTTCTTCATATTAAGCAAACTCATCCACAGGCACAGGCACACACTGCTTCTGTCCAACATGACTACAGGACCTGAGCAAGGCATCCCCTTTCCTTTGCAAAGAAGTCAGAGTGTGAATGCTTGCCCACGCACACCCTGATGGATGGAAAGAAGCATAGCTCATGAAGCAGGATGAAGGAATTCGCACTGTATTTGAAGTGATGCTTCAACAAAATAAATCAAGGAATAAGTGCCAGAGTGCTGGAGATGACAGAATTTTCGGTTTATACACAATTAGGAGAACACAAAGACACTTGAACACCCCTACACTAGCAGTCTTGCTGCCTAAGCTGTCTTCCCCTTTGGCCCATCATACCTGCTGTGTGTGATACCGTAGCTACAGTGGACTCTGCTTGAGGATAGGAGCCCAGGAGTGCCCGTTTAGCAGTCTGGGATGCCAATCTGATTGCTGAATCTCTGAATTAAGGGCTGTGTTCAGCACAATTCTCTCCTACAATGAGGCATCTGCAAACAGTAAGTAATGGAAACCTGCTCTTTCCGTGTGGGAGGTCCTGTTACATCCTGACTAACAGCACATGGTAAGAGGCTATTACAAAATGCTCATGCATGTAGTGATGGCTTACAGCAACCACCCAAGCCCTGCCTCTCTCCAAAAGGTGTAACAATGCACTGCTGATCCAGGGCTCTGCACTCCTCTTAAAGAGTCAACGAGATTGTACTTACAGCTGCTTTGGAGATATGGCTTGGAGCGGTTCGCTGTCATTTCTTTCCCTTCAGAGGGAAGTGCAGACACCCATTAAAACAACTACAAATGATTAGTCAACCAAACCATGCCTTCTGCTAAAGCTCTTAATGACAGATGCTACCCAGCACTGGTAGGCAGGATGGGTGGTGAAGTCGAGCCCTGCACTATCTGTCACTCTGGCCTTTTAAAGTATAAAACCTTTGCACTTCTTAACAGCAATCCCCTTCTGGGCTAAGGCCAGAAGACTGGGTAGGCACCATTCTTACATGGAGCACTGGGAATACTAATAAAAAAAGCCAAGTATGCAAATCATCCCCTAGGATTTTCACAGTTTCCAGCATCGTCTCTCAGCACAACACAGATATTTTTCTTCTGGGTGTCCCAGAAGTCAGAAGTTCTCAGATGCAGACAGCCCTTGGGGCTAGTGGGGCTGAACAGAGAGCTGGCTCCTTCCTCTAGCCAGGCAGCATGGGCTGCCAATCTCCCCAGCAGCCGCTGCACAAGGATACGGCAGAGCTGAGCAGTTTCATGGTCTCCATGGTTTCACAGCTCTTCAGGAACAGATCAGCTCACATCATCTTTGTTTGAACAAGCCTCTCTGCTTTACTGTAAGATACGGTACAATGTGTGCCACACTCACCGTGCTGCTGCACACAAAAGAAACGGCTCAGAACCTGACTGATTTGACAGAAATTTCAGTCATCAATAGAAGTGAGAGACACAGAATACAGAGAGCAAGGAATAAAGCTAAATCCACAAATTGCCTTGCTTTTTCTGGCACTGAACATTCCTTCCTCAATGGTATCTGGCAACTGACTTAGCCATCTTGCACTTTAAGAGCTCTTGCTGGGTGGGCAGAAGGATAATTATTTGCTTGCTCTGTATGATCATTGTAATTCCACATCAGTTTGAGGTCAAAATGGTTACAAGAGTCAATGTACACAGAGATGCAAAGAGTATATTTCATCTACACTGGCTGCTTTAATCTCAACTTGCATTCAGAGATCTATGTTTCTCCTGAGTTATGTCTCATTGTCTCAATGTGCTACCCTGAGCTTTAGGAAGGCAGCAGGCAGCAGGGCCCTTTACAAATGCCTTTTTTGTTTGTTTTTGGTTTTGTTTTGGTTTTTGGGGTACAGATTTTAACTTACTTCAAATTGCAGCAAAACAATCACATTTTTATTTTCTGGAAAAATGCATATAAATGCTTTTACATTGAATAGAGCCCTAACTGCTGCACTTTTAATGCTGATAAAACCTTAAACCTGTTATGCAGCCTAACCAATGATATCCTTGAGAAGTGAAGAAGGAAAAGCATAGAAACCAAACATCTCAAAACCACATCAGGAGGACACAACGAACGTGTGTTTCCCTGTCCTGTTTGGCCATAACACTTGTCTTTGACAGGAGTAACTGGAATTGTTGCTACCCCACAAGAACATTGCAACAAAAAATACATCTCGGACACAGGCTGTTTTAAATATGTTCTCCCAATTGCAATAGTATCAGATGGCAGTAATTTTGGAGCAGATTTTGATCCCCTTATTCATGCTGGCAAGCCGTTCCCTCCACAAATAGCTCCACTGACTCCTATGTTAGTAACTGATTGTCAGTGTGAGTAAAAAGATCACAGTCCTTTACCCCACTTTAATATTTGAGCTATACCAGCAGCAAAAATAAATGTCTTTAATTTCCAATAAATCAATTTTTTCAGAGACCCAGTAAAATCATTCGCCTCCTGAAAAGCAACCACATGCATCTGTACAGAATGCCTCACTTAGCAACACAATGTCCAGACTGTAACTAAAATAATGAATAGCAGAAGAAAAACTTGCCACATACCCTGAGTGCTGACCTTCAAACTCAAATACTGTTTAGTAGGGCAGGGACTACAGCCAGCTACCAAACACCATCATATGAGCATCCAGACAGTAAAAGTCAAAAGTGACTGGAGTGTTCAGTTGTGAAGCTTCAGTTACGTCAGCTAAGAACCAAACACACAAGTCACCAGAGGTTTCAGCGTGGAAGTCTGAACTCACCGATCTCTGAGCTAATTTTGTACCACAGCATGGAGACAACACAGAGCCATGAACACCTCACCACTGGAACATTCTGTTTATGTGGTATTTTGAGAAAGTCCAAACAATTCAGTATTTAATAGCAGAGCACTGTCATGAGGGCCAGTGGTGATGGGATGGTCAATGACTCAACTTTAGTAACTAGTGACATATTATCTAACTCATAGTAGATAATAAAATCCTGAGGCTCAGCCCTTGCATCCTTCTGGGGAAGGAATCAGACAAAGAACAGCAGTGGGGGAAAGAGCTTGTGAAACAGGTAGTGGCAGGGCACCTTTATAAACTGTAGCTGAGTCTTAGAAAGCTAATGCTGAGAGAGTCTGTAGTTCTTGAGAACAGTTGAGAAACTAAGAGATGGAGATAAGAGAAGAAAGCAGCTTCGTAAACCCCAGGCATAAAAAAGATATCAGAAATTGAGCCTTTGAACAGTATGAAATTGGCGGAAAGAAAAAAATCATAGCTTTGGAAGCATTTTTATTTGCTTTGGGTTTTGAGTCTTTAGGAAGCTATCACTTCACATTTTCAAGCTTTTCTCTACCACCTGGAGGTTAGAAATTTCATTAAAAACATAGGTGAAGATGCTTCTGCAATCATTTGACTTCAGCTGTTAACCCTTCAAGATCCCCATAATGCTGAGGGTAAGAGTGTGATAAGAGGCAAGGTTCCCTCTGATCTGTAGGAAAGTGTCTTCACCCTGAAGTCCAGGCATTATAAAACATAATCATTGCCTCATTATTATCAGTATTTTATTAAGAGAAAAGCTGCTTGTGTCCTTTAGGCAACTCTTGCATGAGTAGAGTCCTGGGAGGTGCAGAGCACAGGAGCCAAAGGCTCTCTAGGACACAGCCTGTAGGGAGCACAAGTAGGGCTGTCGAATCCACAACCTTCTGCCCACCTGCCTTCTACAGCCCTTCCCAGCCTCTGCTACCAGGCAACTTTCAAGCAGTCAGTCACGGTGGCAAAGCCATGGGAACGCCTATCCTTGAGATCAGGGCTCCAAACTCTCAGTTTTCGTGCCTCTTTGCCTTCATAGCACCTTTCTACAAGTCATTCTGAAACAAATGCTTTTCTGGTGCGAGTCTCACGCAGCCCCCAGCACCCTACCTTTTGGGGGGAGGGAGCAGGTTGCACTCAGCGTTCATTTTGGTGTGCTCCTGGCGCCATCTCATGGCCAGACAAACGTCCTGAGCCTGGTTGGCCTCGCAGGAAGGCAAAGCGTGGGTATGCAGCTCCTCTGCTGCACACTGAGGAGGAGGAAGGCCGTCTTCTTCATACTGTATGTTTTTGGTCCAATGCTCTTCTCACAAGCTAAACGATTTTAAAGAGACGATAATCTCATCTGTGATGGTGTCTTTTAGCAGACCCAGACATTCTTCTGAACTCATGCGTGTGAACAAGAGGACCATATCCCAACTCTGCAGGCACATGTAGGTTTTTTGAGACTTTCCTTTCTATAGAAGTTCAAATGTGTGGGCTGGAAGAGCTCAACAGCCTCCAGCACCCTCCCAGTCTGGATGTCTTGCAGAAGGTGACTAAAGGACAGCCTGCCCTGTACCTCAGGAGGTCAGTCTAGACATGTGCTGTGGGACTTGCTGTTCAACACCAACTGAAAAACAGCACGTGACTGCTCCTTTTCCATGTACCTTGTGTCTGATGAAGGTATGCCTTCTAAAAAGACACCTGGTCTGCTCTTGAGGATGCCAGGAGATGGAGTGCCCCCTCCTGGTCCTAAAAGAGAACTGCACTACCGACAAAATGCTGATTCTACAGCAGGTACACCCAAGGTAAAATGTCTGTATGGGGATGTGAGTTTCTTCAAACTTACAGGTAGGTGCATTTATCTCCAGCTGCCCTTAAACCATCTCTCCATCTCTCTTTAGTACATGATACTAAAACCCCATTTTCCCCACAATGTTAAAAGCATCCAAGATCTACTTAAGGACTGGTTGTTCAAGTGTGAGGTCAAGTCCAAGTGCTGCGGTAGCAGAAGTCACAGGCAGAGCCAGCTCCTCACATGGGTATGACTGTGTGGACTTCGAGCATTTCTGTGGAGCTGGTGCTGGCAGGAAGAACACAGACTGCTGATGATATTTCAGCACAGAGGCTAAAATATCTGCAATTCTGAAAATGCTGAAGAGCACCATAATGTTCTAGCATGCTAGATTCCATATCCCAGTGGTTAGAGGCAGAAGGAAGAGCTATATGGAATGTCACCAGCCACAAAGCCAATGTCTTATGTGACTTCTTAGCCATTTAAGTCTGCAACTGACCTAACTCAGTAAGCACTGGGCTCTTACAAGGAGAACAAGCCTGAAGTTCACAGGCATATCTGCTGCCACTGCCACAAATGTGGGAAACAAAACAGGCCCTCCTGAACCTCTTATCACCTCAGAAGGAGCTTATGGCCAGTTTTCACCACTCGAACACCTATCTGAAGACATCAAAGTGTCACAGGGTTCACTAGCCTGAAAGTGGGCAACATATGCACTATGCACTGGTCATACTCATCAGCCCCAAACACTCAAATTGCTGTGGATGAGGTGCTGGGAAGGCACAGCTGGGCAAAGTTCCTTCCTTCAGCCTCTGGTTCAAACCAGATGCTTCTTCGGAGTGAGTCTGAGAGGATCCTGACCCCACGAGCCACATACCAAACTCTTTATGAGGTGAAGAGCCACAAAGCACATACAAACTGCCAAAGAGAGACAAGGGGAAACAAAGCTCCGGGAGGAGTTTTTAATCAGGAGACAACAGCAGCTCCCCAGAGGTTATGAGAAAGGTTTGAAGCTGAGCATGCAGCTGGGTGCTAAGGCACCTCAGCAGTGTCAGATGAGAGCCTGCCCTGGCTGGCTTCCTCACCCACCTGGGGATTCATGTCACTCAGCAGCTCTTCTGACAGCCCAGCCTGGCTGCCATCAATGTGGCAGCACCTTGGCATGGGAACTGCACAAGAATTGTTTCTGAGTTGGAGCTTTAAGTGCTGGAGCACGGGGGCTTGTGTTGCTCCAAAGGCTCAGGAATACTCATGGCCGTTAAAGGCGGCTGATGATTAACCAATTCCCATGCTAATTCCCCTGCTCAGCAGCCTTCTTTTCTGTTGTGGTCACAACAAAATGCCATCGATATGAACACGCAACTGACACAAACATAGAAGAAGATTGTATGAAGCTGCTCTGGAGCAGACTGCATAGCCCTGTTTTGGAAGGTCATATCCCAAGGCAGGATCTGTCCTGAAACCCGCAGTACGCAGGGTCTGTAATGTGCACTTGAACCTTCAGGTACTCCAAAGAAGTCAACGGGGCTGCTTGGATTTTAAACAAGTGAGAAAGGACAAGCAGGCTCCCATTATTTAGTGAGTCAAAATGCATTATGCAAATAGTTTGATTCTGCTCTCACATCAATTTTGCATCATTCCAGCTCACGGTTTTCAGTAGTTACTCTCAGCTGACATCCATGCAAGCATTGGAACAAAAATAATGCAGTCATCATTTTGGGACAAAAATATTTCAGTCATTGCTCTAGAGAAAAATCTGTAGCAGCACAGGGACCAGTCCTGTGTGTCTGCTCTAGACACATTCTGAGCACTGAAGTGCAACAGAATAAGCTGGCATATGGTATGCACAGGTCATTGCAATGCGATGCCTTTCACCCCGAGCTCCAAAGCCCCCTGGTAGCAAACAGCATGGGAAGTGAATGATATTAACAGAAGATTACCCCTTCACTGGTTTTCTGCAAATCTGAAGAAGTGTTTCTTGTGTCATTGCCTGCATCTCCAGCATCAGAGCTGCTCTTATTTTCTTCCTCTTTGCAGTCCTTATCATCTTCATCTCCAGGAGATTTCCGTGACTGCTTGGAGGATTTCTAAAATGATAAGAACAAAGTTAAGAAGTAAAACTTCAGCTTTGGACACAGCCAGACATGTTTGAGCTCTGTGTGGGATGCTGTCTGATTGTAAGGTTCCTTGTTTAAGGTGAATATCGGGGAGGATATGTGAGGTGAAAAGTGTTTCTCAGGTGAAGCAATTCGAGTGAATAAAGCAAAAGGAGCAATTCTGTGTTCAGCACAAGTGGGCAGCACAACTGACTGTAAGACAGGCGCAGTAATAAGAGATGGGTATTAGTGTTGGGTCACCTGTAGGTTTTGTTAGTTAATGAAACAGATGGTGCCAGCTTGACAAAAGTTTTGATTAAACACAGAGATGTAAAATGAGAGTAACATTAGCAGAGCTGCTTTCCATACTTTTTTTAGTGCTGTCAGCTTTAATATATTAACATTAAAGCCATGTGGAACCAATACATCTTTTCTGCTCCCTTTATGTTATGCAATTCCACAGTACAAAAGGATAAATTGTGGCATTAAGCCACCATTTTCCTAATCCTCTGTTTGCCCAGAGTCTTCTGGAAAGAAGATGGTAGACCAGACCTGAATTTCTAATGTAAAACACACAAGGGGGGTGAAATTATGTAAGACGTTTTGGTTGGTGGATGAAATATGAAAATTCTTGTCCCTCAAGCTGAGCCTGGGTCAGATTGTTTACCTGCTTCTTCTCACTTCATTTAGTTTCCACTTTTACAGAAGAGTAACGTGAATGTGAATGAATGTGAATATCTTTTACGCAAAGTACAGATCTGGAGGCACACACAGAAGCAGAGGAAGTGACTATAATCTTGCTCCCTTTCACCCAGGTGACAAATGAGACACGTGTCTGAACCCCAGGTTGTCACTACACAGGTGATTATGTTCACTAGCCAATACAAGGCAGTCTGAGACATATTGCTCTTGGCTTTCCATCTACAGTGTTACCTAGACATTGACAGGGCAGGTGGGCAATACGGTGCAGGTCTTTTATCTAGAAATGGAGTGCCCTACTCTCTGCTTGACGAACTAGTTCTCTCTTTCACATTCTGTATCCTCTACTAATGTATTTTACACTCAGCTACAACAGGAGCAGCTGAGCACATCTGACCCTATCATATCTTTCAGCATGGCATGTGCGGCACTCACACAGGAGATGGCAGAGGTAAGCTTGAATTCTCCTGGACAGGAACCAAAGCTGAACTCATGTCTCTGAGAAGGCACACTCCTAAGTCTCCTTTTCCTCTTCATGGGGAAATACCTATCAAAGATGATCATCAACCTATTTTTGCATGGACTTTGCAGTCCTTTGGAACTCTCATCTTTCACCTCTTTCTCAAAGTGTGGGAATTAGAACAGGGCAGAGTATTTCAACTGCTGTCTCACCACAGCTGTCTACAAATGCAAGAGCACTTCCCTTTGCTTGTTTGAACACCATCATTATGGAACTGGTATCAAAATGCTAAAGGAAGAACAGATGTCCATGAGGTGAACAGTATCCTAATTGTAAAGGCGCTTTAGTAGCAATGGAAAAACTCAGAAGATAACCTTTGAAGTGTAGGATTTTTTCCGTTTTGAGCCTGCTTTTTCATTCTTTCTTTTTCCTTTTCCATCCTCTTCTACCCGGTCACCTTCCTCTTCACTGCTGGCATCTGCTGTATTTCCTCCTTCTCCTTCAGTTTCTGATGAGCTCTGTTGCTGAATTGCCTGTAAAATTAGAAGAGTAACAGTAACAGCAAACCCAACAAGAATATCATTAAAGTCTAATACTTACTTCTGGTTCTCTATCGAAGACACAAATACTGATAACAGACAGCTTATGCTTTAATTGCTCTCGTCAGGGAGAGCTCAGGTAGCTCTTGCAACTATCAAGAAAAAAGGGCTGCAAAGGCAATTTACTTAGTCGCCACTTGAAAATGGTTATCAGATGTAGGTTCTGGGATAGCATGTTCTGAAGAGTTTACACAGGAACAGAAGATACAATACAAAAAATGTGTTTGCCAGAGAACTAAGAGTTGCTCACCAGAGAACTAAGAGTTGCTCAGTGGAGAGACCTGGCATGCTCTACTTTGAGCAAAACTTTTTGACTTTGGCTGCAATAGGAGAGACTTGTTCAGGGGAGAAGATGGCTGTTACAAACTGCCCCCAAGGGCAAGATCTCTGTGTTACGAAAAAGAAAACACTGACCAGAAGGCTGAGGGCCTTTTGACAGTCCATCTCCTACAGACTATTCACTAGATTTTTGTAAATCCCCAGGCATATGCAAAACATCTGTAGGGTTGAAAATATGAAACATGTGAAACAGGAACTGAGAGGGCAGCAGCTTGTCTGCAGGTGGTCCATAACTCTGGTTTGTAAGGTTTTGTGCTAATAATGTAATAGGTGTTTGCCTTCTTTTGGAGGTGTTTTTTGCCTTCAAAGGACCACATTTTTTAATGACAAAAGTTCTTTAGTTTCATACAGTCCACGGACCACTCTTCTCCCCCTCCAGCTTCACTGACTTTTTGCTCCAGACATCCAACAGGGAGAGCTGTTGGATAGCAGCTACTACTTTGTAATAGCAGCTTAAGCCTCTACTTTCTTACCCCTCACAGCTTTGGCAGTGGTGTCCTACATGTTACACATTGCCTATGAGAAAATCGAAAGTGTATGACCTTAAGGTCTGTATAAAGCTCACTGAACCTGATATAAAAATAAACTACAGAAAAAAAGAAGTCAGAAAATATTCATGTTTATATTGTAATAAATAAAACCTTCCATTTTTAATTCAACTAAATCTGCTGCAGAATTTTCCACTTCATCACCTCAGCACATCACGAAAAGCAAAGGGCTCTGCACTTATGATTAAGGTTCAATTTGTCACAGACTTCAAGACCACAGCTGCCTTTGCATTACAAAAGCTGTGAAACATTCTAGCTCCACCAAAACCAGGACATTCCACATCACTCACACAATGTTTACATTGACAAGAAGTCTTCAAAGAAGAAACCAAGAAAGGTAAGGTGGAATAAAAGTGAAAAAAATTTACCTGATATCCAGTAAACTTTACTCCAGGGTTGTTTTCTATTTCCCACAGGCCTTCATTGAATCCTTTTCGCTTGTTTGACTTCCCAAACTTATCTTTATATTCTTTATACGGGAAAAGGTCTTTGGGCCCCAGGAACGCACTGCATTTTAACAGAGGTAATGTTCAAATTCAATTCCTCCTCTCCAAAAAAAACCCCAAACATTGAGAGTCCAAATGTTTTCCCTGCTTTTCTCTTCATTCCATCATTTCTCCTTCACTTTTATTTGTTTGTTTATTTTTTTTACACACTGGCTTTGAGTTTACTGCTCTGAGTCTGATTTAATGGACTGTCTCGCCATCCTGATGTTTGATGTTGCAAAATCATGCTGAGTCTCTCTAGAAACAACTAAAACTAGTCTCGTTTATTATATTAACTGCTGCTGGGAACTGGCACTTGAACAGTTTATGAAAGGGATTATATGACGTCATTGCCTGAGATAGCAAGGGACCAAACCTCCAAGTCTATGTGTTTTAAATCCAGAAAGACTTACAATACAAGAAAAGCTGAGGAGTGTAAGGAGTGCCTAGAGCTCATGAGCCAAAACTTATCCTTTGTACTACAGAACATAAAAAACAGTGGCATTTATTATTATCTCTGCTGCCAGTAAGCCTGGCAGCTTCTCTCTTGGAATAAGCCCCCTACATGCAAGATTCTGTGCAAACACAATAAAAATGCCCTTGTTCCCAAAAATCTTGTAATTTCATGTAAGACATGAAACAATGGGTGAATATAGGCAGATGAGTAATACGAGGAAACAATGAGACACACAGGGTGCTTGTGGCCAAATTTTTTATTCAGACAGCACAGCAAAGGAAGGATTTTGTGCTCTGCTGCCGCATAGGCCAGCTATGCACTGGGACAACAAATTTCGGGCACAGGCACCACAATGCAGGGAAAGAGAACTACACACACCAAAAAA
>VWYK01102305.1:24426-34679 GCA_013399775.1 Semnornis frantzii
GAGTTCAGACGACTCTTTAATAAATTTATGCCAGTAAACACAGGCAGTGGTTAATACTTATGTTTAGACCACAGAGAAGTGTTCCCATCTACTTTCAGGTTTCACTTCCACATGTTAACACAAATTAGTTGGGCTCACAGGACCTATCTCTAGGTTCACGATGGCTTCACTGAGGATTTGTTCCAGTAAAATCAATGGAGGTGATGCTAGCTACAGTGGAAGAATATGTTTTCAAAAGAGAAGATGATGTTCATTCACTTACGTTTCATGAGTCCCAAAAAAGAAGATGGGGTATTTATTTGCTGGAGGCTTCACAGCTCCTTCAGGGAGTTCATCAATCTGTGAGACAGAAATGGAAAAAAAAGATTATTCCCAAATGTGGTGTTCCTTGTTCAAGAATCCCTAACAAGCTATGGAGGTGCTAGTGCAGGTATCCTGCAGGCTTAGGACGTCCCACTGTGTGCAGAGGTGGGAAGGGGAAGACAGCTGTTGATTTTTCAGGCAGGCAGATCACACAAAGTCAGCATATGACAGAAACACTACAGGGAGATGACAGAAGACCAAGAAGCAGACAAAAAGTTTTAACGATTTCATGGGCATTCTAATACGCAAAGGCAATAAAATCAAGTCTGCTTAATTTTAGTGCTAACTTCAGATGCTGCCCCATCAAAGGCACTGAAGCCCAGAGGGTTATCCTGTCTGTCTCACACAGTCACCTAAATAACTTCTACAACAAATGGGGAACAGATGGCATTTGTGAGACTCTGCAGCTGGAAAACTGGACAACCCCCCATTGGTACTTCCTGGTGGTGATGGTGGTACATGGTGTAAAATGCATCATGCACATCAGAGACAAGGGCCTGGGCCTCTCCTTCCCCTGCACCATCTTCACAACTGGTTTTGGTCACCACTCCTCTCTCCATCTCTTCTTTCACAATTTATCCCTGGCCTCATATTTCTCAGGATATAGCCGCAGAGCAGCTAGAAGAAGGATATTGAGAATCCTCTCTTGAGCAGCCAAGACTGGGACAAATGCCTTTAGCTGAGCAGCGTCTAGGCCCATGTTTGATGTCTTGAGTGAGAGCATTGGTCTTGAGGCAGGAGGTTAGGCCCATGCCTTAGTCTTGTCCATATCAAAATTTTCAGTCATTTGCAACAGAAGTAAGAGAGTCCAGGTACCTACCCACATTAACCAAAAACACAGAACAGCTTTAAATAGGACCTAAGTGCCTGCCTTCCCAGAATGGCACTTCTGAGCATATGTCGGTGTCTAAAATTAAATGTCCAGAGAAGTCTCCGGCTAAAAGGGAGCTTAATGAATCTAGACATCTATAGGGCAACACCAGAGAGCAGGCAGAATGGCTTGCTGCCTGAGTTTTAGGCAACTTATCTCAACAAACATATTGAATCCCACCAAATGTCACTGGAACTGAGAGCAAAGTGCTGACATACCAATGCTACAACCAAATCTGCTCCTTAGTAGAGCACAGGGAGGGAACCTGCATGTTTTCACTCAGAGGCCAGGCCCACATGTGCTTTCCTTCTTTCCCTGCCAAAGGACCCCATACACTGAATTCTTGTTGATTAATAAACACCAGATTGTTTTCAAAGGATGTTCTCTTTCACTGTAAAGCATCTGTTGGCTACGTAGCTCTCAAAGGAGTATAAGATTTTATAAGAATTCAAGTCCTTTTGGTACCCGTTGGAGACAGAGAAACCAGAGCCATGTGTGGAACTATAACATTGCAAGACTCCTCTCTGAAAAAGAAATGGATACCTATCTTGTAGGTCTAAGTGAAGCATTCTCTGAAGCTACATCAAAATCAAATGGTATAGGAGCACTTCTAAATTACTCCTTGTCTCCTTTTTGTGGCACAGCTCAGAGGTGTGGGGCTCTAGCATGCTGGGCTCTATTTCACTGTGCGCTCATTGCCCATCACAGTCTGCAGGAGACAATCTGTGATGGTCAGAGGTGTCACACACCTTGTGGGCACACCAATTACTCAACTTCTTTTACTTAACAAACCTAATGAATTGATAAATAAAAGGGAAGTCTATAACAGAATAAATGCACACAGAAGGAAGATACTTGTGGAAGACAGAAGCATGCCCTTTTAGCTCAGCTTTGTGTACGAAAAAAATGAAATGACATGACAGGCTGTTTGGTGTCCTTTTCATCGTCAGGAAAACAGAGGAAAGACTGCCAAAGGTATTTTTTCAGAACTCATTATTTCCTGACACTATTTGGCTTTAAGTGCCCATAATGTGGTTATTTGCTCACTAATTCATTATTTAAATACAGGTATTAGACTAGAACAGTGATAAAAAGACTGCTGGGGAAAAACGCTGTAGCTCATTTTACAAACTGATAGCAAGTCAGGGAGATAGCGTGTCCACTTTGCAGCACATTTTACTGTTTCCTTAAAGATAGAAGTATCTATGCATCAGACCAAAAAAGGGCTGTGCTGGCAGTTTACCAAGTACAAGGTACTCAACAGCCTGGATGCCACAGCCATTTTCTTCTTTATTATGACAAGGAAGATGTCCAGAGAGATACTAGACCCCAGAAAAATGTGGACTCCCACGACTAAGATGAACAATGTCTGCCGGGACTTGAGTGTGAATCTCATTTGGCTGCTTGCAACACGGCGCCAGCTCTGGGCTGCATTACAGAGCAGCACAGTTAAGTTACTGCCTCAGCCCTTTAAGAATGTTTCATGAAATAAAGCAAACAGCTGTAAATGATCAGTAAAGCAGAGGAATGAAGACATACTAAGTAGGGAACAGTGATCAGAAGGGAACGGGGATCTTACATCACACATGCTGTGCTCTGAAGCAACAAGGATCTTCTCCTAAGCAACATCTCAAATAAAGTTGAGCCTCGTGTTGTATTCCCAGTACTTTATACTGCTAGCAAAGGAGCAGCACCAATCTGACAAAGGACAGCACACACATCTGTCACGCAGCTCACCTGCTTCCTATTTCATGGCACATTTCTTTGTACATCCAAGTATACCCTCTGACTATGTATCATCACAGGAAACCATAACAAAGCTTTTCATAGGTTTCAAAAGTTGGCATACACATGCAGACACACGCAGTATAAATCTGCACTAAACAGCTCAAGGATAGACTGTCAATGCTCCCACTCTAACGTTTCACTAGGCAGCTGAGGTCAAGACTTTTCCTGCCTTCAGTGATTTTGCTGTGAGCTCCCCAGATCTCAGGCTTATGTACTGTAATGCGGTTGAATACGAAGTGACAGTGCTATCTTACAGCCATTTAACTCTGTGGCAAAAACTCCAGGGAATTTAGAGAAGGATGAGACCCTCTCTGCCATTAGGCAAAGGTCTCTTCCCTTTAACCTATTTCACACAAATTCCTGCATGAAAGGAGAGTTTTGCACAGTCCACTCATTTCCAGTAAAATCACCTTAGCCCTCTGAGAATTTAGCTGCAAAACAAGCCCAGCACTCCTGGACAATCACTGCTGTTTTGTACTAACAGAAAGCAAGCGGTACAAGCAACCATACTGCAGCCCCCTGCTGCTGCACAGTCACAATTTATTCCCATCCTACAAGATGTTTTTGTTAAATATGCTGAAGATTTGGATCTGATATTCTTCCCCATATCAGCAAGATCAAAGACAGAGAGAGAGGGAGGGAGAGAGGGAGGGAGAGTGAGCGCATGAGCACAAGAGAGGGAGAGAAGCATCACTGCTTCGAACCACGAACAAAAGACATAAGTGCATCCATAGTAGGACACAATGTTGTAGTCACAGAAACCTCGCTAATGACTAAAGCATCTGTCTATCTGAGAGCCAGACTGCCACTGCATTTTGCTCCTGGAAGGAAACAAACAGATTCTAAAGTGCCCGTTATAGCCTGCAATCAAACAGGAGATCCATCCCCTCCTGAACCTGAGCAGAGAGCCGGCTGGAGCTTGCTGCCACAGAAATCAGAGAAAGCAATGCATGGCGTCCAAATCTGACATGTGCATCAGCAACATCATGGGCAGCCGCTTCAATTATGGGTAAAATTAAAGCAGGTGGTTTCAGATTTCGAGTTTTATCCCTTTTGCTCCCGTTGCTCTCATCTGCTTAATGAATAACAATTGCTTTCTTTTTGCACAACCTCAGCTGAGCTGCACTTCCCAGCATTTGCTTGCCAGCCAAGCAGGAGAGCTTTAAACATGTAACTGTGGTTGGGTTTTTTTTTTTGGGGTTGCTTTTGGTTTGTTTTTTTTTGTAAACAAGTCGGGAACATTGTACAGAAAATGCAGCCTAGAGCTCTCAAACCAGAGCAGGGCTTTATCAAATGGTGTTGCTAGGGACTACCAATGTACGAGCATGAAATCTATCTCCTTATATTGTAGTTTACAGGTTAGGATGTATGTGCAGGCTGAATATTTTGCTCTCAGTGGTGTTAAGTAATTGCTGACTTCCCATGCAGTATTTCCAACTGGTTCTTACAGACTGGCTTTGGCAGCACTCGCACTGCAACACTTTCTTCCCAGTTGCCGTGAGGGCAGGGACTCTGGGGGCAGAGGCACTGGCTGGGTGGGTTGGACTGCAGCTGCAGAGCCACAGCCGCAGAGCTGCTCTCCCAGAGCAACAGTGGCTCCCCGAAGCACAAATCATCCCCGTGCCTGCCTGTGGGATAACGAGGCATATTCCAGACAGACGGAGGAGCTCCCTGGGAGGCCTGGTGCAGAATCAGAGGAAGCTGCACCCCCTCCTGGGTGTTCTGCTCCACAGAGCTCTACATTCCCAGCAAAATGGGAAACGTCTCTCCAAGACACACGGAAAACGGCAAGCTTTGTCTTTCTGCCTGTCTATGTAAAGCAGCTTTCTGTGGAGGTTTATGTTATCGTGGTAGTCAAGAAAGGGACAGTTCTGCCCGTCAAGGCGGAAGGGCATCCCAGATGTGCCTCCTTCCACGTGGAAGGAGAGCAGGTGTCCTGTTGTGTGGCTATCACAAAATCTCTGTGATGTGCATAAGCTGCTGCTCAGAAGCAGAAATGCCAGGCTGTCAGGGTGGTTTTCAAACCAGATTCTGTTCCATTGTGTTCCAACAGAATTTTACACTGGGGGGACGGGGGAAAGAAAAAAAAAAAGGTACTATGCAAAACCACTTAACTGGTCCACAAGTACAGACAAAAAAGCTTTACTTCAGCACACAGAGATGCTTATGTGGCCACTGAAACCACAAGAACGAGTAGTTTTATTTTGTAAAAAGAAGGAATTAAAACTGCGGAGCAGTAATCAGTGATTGTTTTGACACAGCGTAAATGCCTTTGACTGGCAAAAGCACACAGAAGCATTGCAGAGATCAGTATCTCCCACTGAAACCCCTGGAGTCACTGCACAGCAGTCGAGTGATGGCCTATAGTTTTTTTGCTGGAAGGTGGTTCAAGTTGCTTATTATTGCCCGACACATGCAAGCAGCTTGATCTTTTGCAGTTAGCTTATTAGCAAAACTCTACAAGGATAAAAGCAATACTCTTCAAACTCCATTATTAAAATAAGATATTTTGCTTTTCTACAACGGGTTTTATTCAGATGGATTTAATATGCTTTTTAATAGCTAATGCTACTGGGACCCAGCAGTATGGCAGTATCTTTTCTAAACCATTATTTAAAATGCTGTTCTGTAAAGTGTAAAATATTAATTTTTTTCCCCAGAAGATCCTCAAATGTTAAAAAAAAAAAAAAGAGAGAGACACAGAGAGAAAATATCCAACCTACTTCAAGCTAAAACTGTGACTCTGATACTGTAGTACTTTAAATTGAACAGCAATACAGCTGACTGGAGACTGCTGAATGTTTCTCTCATTTATCAGGACTATACAGTATTTGTAGCAGAGCACAACTCCTTCCCTGACGTACATGACATGCTAGAACACCTAGTGTGGAATGCTGGCATATGCATTTTTCCACCCATTAAAAAAGACAAGCCTGTGAAGAGTGAGACTAGAAGCAAAATCCAGCTTAATAAGGTAGAATTGTACAGTAACAAAAATAAAAATTAAAAAAGTCTCTAGGCATGGAAGAGTGCCACCAGCAAAACCAAAAAGCAAAACAAGATTAAAAACAGCAGAGCATACTTTTGAGCACTGCTGAAAATGGCTGAAGGGTATCCTGCAGACAGCCAGAAATTACAATGTAAAGACATCAATCCTCTTTTTTTTTTTTTCCTGTGCATGCTCAGGACCTCAACGAGATAGAAGACAATGAAGGGTTAGCTGGAGTCCAAACAATGCTGGCAGGCAATGTCTCACTAGGAAAGATCAGCAGTCTTGCAGCTGAGTTCAGCCCCTTTACATCCCTAATTAGCAGCATATTTTTAAGACAGAAAGTTGAAATACACTTTCTGCAGAGCTGCTCTAATCTTCAATATGAAAATGGGGCCAAAGCTTAGTTCTGCGTGACTGGTATCTATATGCATGACTTTGAAGATAACAGATTCATGTGATTCAAGTCCTCTGTGTGCTTTTGTGGCTGGTGGACAGAAGACAGTCAGAGGAGGAGACTCGAGGGTTACAAAGCCTAGTCCTATCTCTGCCACTGGCCTCTGGAGTGACCTTGGCCAGATCACTGCGTCTTCTTCAGTCTCACTTTTACAAATGGGGACTATTCTCCTTATAGAACATGTGAGGTCCGCTGCTAAAACACTTGCTATTACTAATAAGAAATACTTCCAGCACTGTCAGAGTAGGATTTCAGGTTACCAAACTCTAATCCTCCCAGTGAACACAATCCTAAGTTAGACTGCTGAAAAAAAAGCTCCATTTTTTCCAAATAAAGTGTTTCCCTGACACTGTTAGGGAAACAATGGTGCCTACAATCAAGATTCTTTTTTCCTCCCCGTCTGTGATCACACTGTTTTCAATTTGACTTTTACCTGCAATAACTCTGGGATACATCAGATGATTTTGCCAAACAGGACAAAAGGAGAAAGCCAAAGAGATACTAAGGTTCCCCATGTTTTGTGATAATTAGGCTGTCCATCAGAAGATGGCCACACAAATAGTCCATATACTGAGAGACAGCTCGCAATGCAGGCTCAACCAAAGCATCAGACAACAGGGAATCCACATAAAGGCAAGCCAGAGAAAAATAAGCTTCCTAAGTTTCATAGCTCTCAAAATTACTTTTCGTTTGTAGATGGGTGGGGAGAGGTTGCTAATTTTCAACAAATATTGACAGTTCTGAGGCATTTTCTGCTTACCTTCCCTTAAACATAGTGAAGCTTGATTCTCCTTTGTCTGAATTACTCCTCAGATATCAAAGCACTGTTTGCAAGGTACATCCACCTGAGTAAACCATAGTGAGCCCAACAATACCAAATTAAAGCAGTTTCTGATGACAAAATCTGGTTATCCTAACGTATAATTTTGTTACAAATATTTTTTCTTGAAATATGAAAGTATGCAAGAAATGCACATACAAAAATGTGCTTGGAAGACAGAGCAAATAAAAACAAATTGATCAGTCAATAAATGCATCAAAAAATGAGAGATTTTAGAGACCGAACATTCAAAGGCACCATATTTCTCTCCAGCTACTTTCTTCTCACAAGCCAAAAGGACATGAAAAGTCTTATATTCTTCCCCCCTAAAGTGCCCAGATAAAGCCTGCCACCCTCCGTTATCACATCTGCTATAAAGAGAGGATGAATGGTGTAAGAACTCATTAGACTAAGGAAGGTTTTTTGGCCTTTAAATACTTCCACTATAATTTTACTATTTCATTGATTTTGTTTGAGGAAAAATGTTATATTCACAAGCCAGGATTTTTTGCCAGTCAGCGTGATCAAAACCTTTTCAATTGGACACAACCTGCCCTACAGGACTGACATTTGGTCAGATACATGCAACTGAATTTTTTACTTGAGGCTCATCTGTTCCATATATCAAAAGCTTCATACTCCACTGTTCAAGCTTTTATTAAAAGAAGTCTTGCTAGTCCTTGTACTCATATTGGCACACTTAAAGCCAAAAGGTAAGTAAGTTTCTGGAAGTTTGCCACTTCCCAGACTCGCCTGGCAATTTGTTTTTTTTTTTTTCTTTTTTTTTTGAGTAAGGTAACATGATGAATGGAGACTGCAAGTGCCAGAACAGGAGCCTCCAATTGGTGTCAGGGTGGACACAAAAACTTGCTATAGTCAAAGAAGGGAACAGCTCTTGCTAGAGAGGATTCAAGTTTGTCTCTCTGGAGGTTGCAACTATCATTTGGGCCTTTGGGTACAGAAAACCTTCTTGCTTGTCTCCTCTAGGGCCTATTTTGTTACCATGAATTGCAGCTAAGGAGTATAATACCATGGAACTGCACACTCTCTGTCACTGAGCAAGTATTTGCACAGAACAAATCCTTACTGTTACATGGGAAAAGAACACAAAATCTTTGCCACTTCAAAGTACAAACATTATCAGTGTCATGAAACTCTCTGAGGCTTGGGTGCAGCAGCAGAGCTGAGACCACAAGTGTCATGACCAGGCCTCCAGAGGGAATAAAGACACAACTAAGCATTTATTTGACTCCGTTATGTTGCTCTCTGTGGACTCCTAGACCATAAAGACTCATGGTTTTCAATATCTGAGTGTATGTGTTCACACCAGAGTATCTACTTGCAGGATTTAAGCAACTATTTCAAAACATAAACTTCTGTTTCACAGTATCATAAACTAATTTATGTATTACCCATCTTTTTGCAAACACAGGCAGCCTCAGCTGAGCTGGATACACAGTGCAGAAGCCACGTAAACAGGTACTGAGTATGGGAGAGGCCCTCAACAGACACAACCTTCTGGTGCAGAAACACAGGCACACTCTGTACCAAATCATGGTACAGAGGATGCTCACATGAAGATGGTGGACTGGGACTCTTCAGCAGGTGAAAGGCCTCAGTCCAGATTTTGGGTCTATGGGATAAGTGCAACCACCACAGGCTGATTAATTTGTTATGATGCAAGTAAGACATACAACTACAACAGGTAGTTTAGGAGGAATGAGAGGCAATGAAAACTAATTGCAAACCCAGTGAAATGGAGGGATTTGCAACAGATTTTCAAAGCTAGGTTTTCCTGTTTGCACTGCTGACAGACTGCGAACTCTTACCTGCAGAAGAGCTGAGTATCTGCAGAAAGCCTATAGCCACTATAAACCAAATTACTCTCTGAAAAGAATTGTTTCCATTTGTTTCCTCCGCCTTAGCCACTATCAAACCCAATTAAACTGGTAGACTGTTTTGCTAAGATTTCTATGTTTCTATGTGTGTTGACTGGGTCACTAAAACTATGGAATGAAAAGTGATTTGTGGAGTCACAGCAGTCTCTGCATAGCACTTAGACCCAACTTGGTGTTTTTCCTGGGTTTGCTTTCAATCTCTGCTCAGATTTCCAGGAGCTGTCATTACAGTGTCAAATACCTTCTCTGCAAAGTCCCTCTGTCTAGGTTAAACTCTTAGGAATTTTAATCTGTCTGCCTAAAGAGACTCAGGAACGAGTGTTTCCAAGCCAAGTCGTACTCCTCCCCATCTGCCTGTTTTTTTGCTTCTAAAACCTCAGAATCAGAGTTTGCATTTAGTTTTGACCAAAAATGTAATGTTGCTGGAATTGTGATAGTTCCTAAAACATTAACAGCCTTATTTATCAAAATTAACATTTTCCTCAAAATAATAAAATATCATGAAATCTCGAACAGTAACTTACAGGAGTAAACTCTATATGCAAAAATATGCAAAGCACTCCATTATGTACATGCAGACAAATACTAATTATTAAACTAATTACTAAACTATGTTAGAAGAAAATCACAGAAAATCACAGAAAATCACAGAATCAGAGAAACAGGCTGGAAAAGACCCTCAAGTCCAACCGATATCCCTACTCTACAATGTCCACCCTAAAACATATCCTCGAGCACCACATCCAACGCCTTTTAAACACATTCAGGGCTGGTGACTCAACCACCTCCCTGGGGAGCGCATTCCAGTGCCTGACTAGTTTCTGTGAAAAATTTTTTTCTTTATGTCCAGACTCAAATGAAACAATAAAAACATGAAGGACAAGAAGAGATATAAGTGGCACTGAAGTCTAAGATGAGATGAATACATCGATATGGTAGCGACCAGACTTGCTAGGGTGGCATGTTTGTTATTCTAAAAATTATATTTTACATCATGAACATTAAATATGAGGTTTAAGCACTAGTATTCTGTTTTAGTTTATATGGATTAACCATAGGTTTGTAGT
>VWYK01102327.1:0-11312 GCA_013399775.1 Semnornis frantzii
AGGAATTAAGAAAAAACATTCAATCAGCTTCCTCCATTTCACATGGAACATCCAATTCACTGCCTTATGTATCACACCTCTGTTTTAACAGCTGAAGAAAGTGCTAGTGAGTCAGAGTGCTTTTAAATTTCACTTGCAGTCCCTAGAACCAGAAAGACTGTTGAAATGCAAAAAAATCAAATGGGTGAGTTTTGATGTTTCACCTGAGTATAAAACATTGAGACCAGGGTGGGGAACAAATGTACTTTTACCTCTCTCAGGTTTTCTTCAGTTTTCACTTAATTGAAAACAAAAACCAACTGTGTCTCAGCAGAGGGGAGACCTGAAGGTTAAAGGGCAAATTCCGTTATACCACAGCTCTTTTTGGCATGCTGAATCTCAACCCATGTGATTAGAAACGCTCACAGACAAAAGAAGAGCTTTGAGAACAGAGGTCAAACCAGCATCTGAATCAAGTCCTTTAACAGATGATCACAAGACTATTGAAAAATGTACTAAGCAATGCAGCAGTTCTGTGCACCATGTTTATACACAGTCTTTTGGGCAAAAGGCAGAACTGGGTGGCATTTTCAAAGCATCTGAGTGATGACAGAGCACAGGCCTCACTCTGCAGCCTTTCTGGGATGACTCCTGTCTCTTAGTACATACCCATCATACAAAATTATGCCAATTTTTAAGGGGAAGAAAGCCACAATGCACAAGCTCAAGTGGCTTTCCCAAGTGTACACTCTGAATAAGTGAAAAAATTAAGAGTCCAAGAACTCGTGTCATCATAAGCTCTTACTGATCTCCCATAATTTTAAGTAAGTCAGACATGACTCAAGTGGAGCATTTTCCATTGGGTTTACAAGCATGTAACTAAAATCACATCACCTTTCATGAAGTATTGCTACTTATCTAGTGCGCAGCACATGCTCCTTGTTTTCTTTCTGATCTTAATGATGATTGAAATGTGTGGAGGAGGCTTATTGTTCAGATGTAGGGAAAACAAAGAGTTAAAAAGAAAAATTAAAAAGGCAAAGGAAATGTTTCACATATGAGTGAAAAAAATAATAAGATGAATGCAACATCAGCTGTGTATTTTTCTTTTAGGTGTGAAACTTCTGACACTGATCTGTAGTTTTTCTGTAGTTAGTTAAGAAGCTTTCAACAAATTTTTTTTTTTTAACAAACTGACCTCTGCAAAGATGAACAATATGCAGCTCTAAATAAAATGGCTGAATGAGAGGGAATGGTGATCACGCATTTCTCAGACAGCCAACCTGAAGATGGTTCTGCATCCTTCTTTTTTCTTATAAGCAGCACCCATGATCTTGGGTCTTCAGCATGCTGACTTCACTCTGGACAGACCTGGAGTAGCTCAGATGGAAATTGTGAGAGGAAATAGAGCCCCAGGCAAAAACGTGCTGTCCTGCCAAATATGTCTTCACTGCTAGGGGCAAAGAGTGGTAACGATCACCTTGAGCTCCGTGTGAATGGACAAGAAAGGCTGATTCTGGCTTCATTAAATTTTAACTGTTACAAAAACTGCTATCGTTCTTATCGTTCATACTGCAATGGCAGTCCAACCCCAAACATCTTGATCCAAGTGAAAGGGACAAGACTGACTTTCATGCTAGCAGCTGTTCTTTTGGCCTTTAACAAATGTTCCAGGAGGAAGGCAATGTAAGGCAGGTAAGGATGAATAATGCAGTGCCTTCTAAGGGGAAAACCAAAACCAAAAACATGACCTCTTGCAATTTTCTGCATGGTTTTCAAGATAGTCTCAAGCTTCAGGATGAAGTACATCTTTTTCTGTGCTCTTAGAGAATTGTTCTGCACTCCTGAATTTTCCAGTAATCAACTCCTAAACTTATTTCAAGATACCTGACTGCAGGTATCTTGATACTGATGCCTTATACTTTAGATACAAGTATTTGAATGCTCTAAGATATTTGTCTCTGACATATTCTTACCACCATTTTTATTTTTTTTACGGGTAAGTTTTCTGAGGGAGAATTGGCCTAGCGATGTTTGCTGCTAGCTTATTGCTTCCATGTATTAGAAAACTCCTCACAGCGCCCTGCAGTTACCATGTTTGCCAGGGACATAGGTTGCACTGACACTTGCACAGCTTTTGTTTTCCCTTTTCCTTTGCAGTTGCTTTCTCTTTGTTTCTCTGTTTTGTATCTGCATGTGAAATCTGAAACTATGAATCTTTCTACACATTTTTATCTCGGAATAAATGTGGATCCCATTTGTTGAGGGAAGTGGAGCGAGCCCCAGCCTGCACTCGTTCTTCTCTGCATTGGTGCCCTGCTGAAGGTTGTGGACTTGGAGAGAAGAAAATGGTGTGTGGTGCCCATACTGCTCTTCAGTCTGCGCTTCCCCTGTCCTTGTTCTGCCACTGGNCACCTTTCTATCACAAAAATCTTGTTCACTAATGGAAATTATTGGAAATTTAAAAAAAAAAAAAACCCAGATTAAAAACTTGAACGGGTAAAAAATGTTACTATCTATGTAGGAAAAAAGGCTTTCTGGCATACAGAAAATCCAGGTCATGAAGGCATTGAGTTATACGGATGCAAATTCTGGCCTGTTTGTCTGATACCTTTTCTCCAAGTGTGATCACCGCTATGTGCTTCAAATAATACATAGTGATTTCCAAATGCACAATTAGGAGAATAACCTGTTGTTACAGATATATCTGCCTGCTCTCCCTCTTCTAGACTTTATCTCTCTTGAACCTGTCAAAGGCTTTTCTGTCTTCTGCTTACCTGTTGCTAGTTGATTGATTCATATGTGTGTCTCGATTATTAATTTTCCATTCTGCAAAGCACTTGGCCATACCAATACTGTGCAATAGTTAAGGTTCATGAATTGTTTGTTGTTTTTGATAAAGATAGCATTTCCTTTCCTCAATTTAAGCATGCTGCTGCTTTAACTGCACTGATGGGATGATGGCTGTTTCTGTGTTTATCTCTACCCCATTATTTTTGCATATTCATGTTTTGCTTGTTAGTTGAGGCCGCTCCAGACTAAGATATGATCTCTTCATAATGATGTCTCTTATTTAAGTTGATGTCGTTAATTTAAACGACATTTAAAAATATAGGAGCATGTTTTGGATCATTCTTTCTCACGTGCATTACCATACATTTGTGAAACTTATATTTCATCTGCCACATTCTCTCTTTACTGATTGAGATGTTGGTCTCCAAAGCACTCCTAGACTCAGCTGGGAAACAGTATAGGGAAACAGTGACCACATTCCATCAGCTCACACACCTCACTGGTCACCTTGTGGTCAGCACCCATTTGGCTTTGATAGGACTTTCAGGTTTTAATCCTTTTTTATTAAGGTTAGTGTTTATCTAATTACTTGGTGATTATTAACTACACAGTTAAAACCTCTGCACCTGGACTGAGGGCTGGCTGCACACGTCCTGCTCCAGGGAAGGAGGGGTAGCTGAAATATTTTGATCTTGTAAATTAGTACCTTTCACAACTATTTTTAGCTTAGTTTGTTGTAAATTTTAGCAAGAAACTCTGCTTTATCTATCTCTGAAACATAAATAACTTGTACAAAGGAGGTGTTTCCATTCCCACATCTTCCCTTTTCACCAGGGTAGTATTTTATTTTGGGTGCCATTTTGTTGGTGGCTGAGTGATGATCTGTCGCATGGACAGATGGAGAAGGGAAAGAGGAAGAAATGGCTGAGTCTTTAATTAACCATGCAGAGCCAGAGCAAGCTTTTCCAGTGTGTTGGGGGTTTTATATAGGTTGTGGAGACTCAGCCACTCGATGGATCCAAATTAGCAAAATTGTGTATCCACCGGCAGGGTGTTTCTATGGCAACTGTCTCTCAAATCTTATATACAAACAGACCTGGCAGGGGGTACTGCCTTTTATTTGGTCTGTAGGAAACCATCAGGAAAGGGATGTTTTCAGGCTGTGAAAAGGCCTTGCGATGTAAATGATTTTTACTTTTCTGGTGACTGACATAATTTTGGGGATTGCTGCTCAGTGCTGGTACAATTCCAAATCTGTGTCTACAGGTTGACTGGCTGCTGTTCCTCCTGCTAGGTGTGAGAATAATCACTAGGAAACTTGCACGGGGTTGTGAATGCACAGTGTTACCAGGCGCATCCTTTAGCTCATGAGCATCTTGCTGCTGCACATAATTAATAGCCTATCTACAGCCACGCAGGCAGACCGAATGCTACTTGGCTTTTGTGCTGTGTGAACCAAATTATACATTCATTTCTTTTCCCTTCATTCTTCTTCACAAACTGGCAGAAATCTGGAGACTTTTCTCTTGATACCATACCTAGTGAATTAAGGGAAATTGCCAACCTGGTAAAATTAGCAGTGTACGATCAGACCAAGTGGTTGTGACTCTTCACCTAAGTGACTCTATAAATTCTCTCTAAATGTAATTTTTCTGGTGGGAAAAAAATAATGAACGATCCATTTAGCTTACTGCCCTGTTTATAAAATGTTGTTATTTTCTCTTGTCTAAAGTCAGGCACTGCTAAAGCATGAGTTATTTCTTGTGGGCCTCAGTTCTGTGGACTCCTTTCTGAATTGAGTCAGATATTTAGCAAGATGCTTGTGCTAAACAGTTGTTTTAACTTACTAGTATCTTGGATGCTCAGTGAGTGGCAAGGTGCATAATCTTGTCTAGAATAATTCCTAAGCTTACCTAGCGGCTCTCAGGGGTAGTGCCTCTCTTTGTATTGAACTTGGCTTATGTAGTTGGTCCACAAGACGTTGTAAGCAGAAATGCTATGTAAAGGTATATAAGACTTAACTATATTTGAGTGCAGAATCTTTCCCATTGTAGAAGCTCATACATCTCTTCAGTTGAAAATGGCATATTGTGCATAAATTCTAGGCTTGATATAAATGTACCCTAACCTGTAGAATGTGAAAAACATGTTCATTTTTGTTTGTTTCCTCTTTTCATAATCAGGCATTTACCAAAAGCTTGGTGTGATTTATTCTTTTCTTTTTAATGAATTGTTAAAAATGTTTGAAAAGGCATTAAATCTTCCTTTCTGCTATTAATCTGTAAAAGAGGAAGGGTATTTTAAATGGCCTCTTAGTATATTGCTTTATAAAACTGCTGATTCTAGCAGCAGCAGAATAGGAATACATACTAATGTAGGAAACGCTGAAGGCAGTCAGAGCCTCCTGCATTTATGGAGGAAAAGACTAATAGCTCCATTTTAACAAGGCTCTTAACACTTTGGGCCATCAGCAGGCATTGAGTGAGTGAAATTGGGAGAGCTCCTGTGTGCTAAAAGCATTGAAGTTCACCGTTTTGTACCCCAGTTGGAGCCTTCCTGATAGAATTGCACTCTCCAGCCAACTTCAGTTGCCATCTTGAAAACAAACCAAGTAGTGAGCTGGCATTTTGACTGAGTGCACTAATGCTTCACTTTTGAAATGGCACCAAAGCATGATAAATGCACTTAACTCCCAGCTGGACACTTAGCTTTGCAGTGGTGTTAGGGAAAGTTTCTGCATTTGTGTTAAGAATAAATGCAAAGCCAGTTAATATCACATTTAATACTTGAGCAAAACACACAAGTGGAGAAAAAAAACAGCAAACTTGGTACTAAGAGGCTAGCTTTGGTGCAAGTAGTTACACCACTAGAATAAATAGAGGTGTGCTTAATTAGATTGCATCCTCACATTACTGAATTCTAGGAGGAAGGCCAGCCAGGGAAAGAGAGAATATCCCAGATAGCAAGCAGTCACAGGAAAAGGCTCTGAAAATTCTACCTGTTCTAAACAGTTCTTTGCTGTAGAAGCCTTGCTCGTTAGCAGTGATGAGATTATGTATGACATTTGAAGCTTCTTTGAGCTTCTGTCTTTCTTTTGCTGATTTTGGCATGTTGTAGCATTGTGTGTTCTCTGCTTATCATTTTGAGATGCATTGTTAGTAGCTGGGCTGCATAATTGATCTTCATCTCTAATTAATCTTCTCTCCACAGGTGCCTGGAAAAGGTCCAGATGGGAGCTCATACAATCTCCAATTTGAGGGAATGGAAAGGCAATATGCATCCTTACCCAGGTACAGCACCAAGCCTCATACACACACCCACTCTAATTCAGTCTGCCTCAAATGGATCAGGAAGTCACCCCACAGCTGATGTCTACCTCCAACAAGGGAGATTATTTTGCAATATTGTCTTCTCACCTCTAGCTTCTGATTTAATGCCATCTTTATACCTGTACCATCACTTTGAACTTTTGAATTTTAGAAACAAAGGTCTGTTATTGAACATGTCAGCAAAACTCAAGATCCACAGGTAGAGAACATGACATTGAGGAAGCTGGCTCTGCGAGTTGTAGCGGTTCATAGCAGGGCATAAATGACCAAATTTATAGTAATATAATCCTAGTTGGCATTGACAAAGTACTGCTGTGAAAAGTCTCCACTCAGCAGCCACAGTTACTGATGTCCCACTGTTACTGCAAGGACTGACTAGCAGTCCTGCTCCAGTTTAGCATTAAATGAAATGCTGTAGAAATGAGAGTGAATTCACTGAGGGCTTTTTTTAATTTTTAATCCTTACCAAATCAATGAAGAGTAATTTCAGAGATTTCACTTTCATTTCTATAGGACTTTTAATAATAGCAGAGTGCAAGCTTTAGCAAACCAGAATGGGGAGCAATAAGAGATAGTTGGGAGGAAAACAAAAACAGAAAAATACTCTTCCTTTAGAATTAGCAGACTGGGAAAGGCCTTAGAGGGCTTATTCAGTCCACTTCTTGGCCCTACAAGCAAGATAATTTTTTTAAAGCAAAGCAAAAATAGCAATTTACAAGCAGGAAGAGATTCTCTGTTGTGAAGTAGTGCTGGCACTTAGGAAATTAGCGAATGGTTTCTTTTTGCTTCTTTTTGTGTTTATGCTGAACTGCTTTCACTCAAAGCAGTCACTGGAGAGATTGATTCATAGCTATGTAATCCCGTGTCCAATTCCAGATATAAATACAAAGAATTATCTTGCTTTCAGAAACCTGTATATAAAGTCTGTCTCATACAATGTTGTTGGGTATTTGCAGGCATTTTTAATGTACGTGGCTTCTAAACTAAAGGACGTATCCTTAGTTTAGTTGCTGCCTTCAAACGATAGTTGTATCAGCCACT
Organism: Semnornis frantzii; assembly: GCA_013399775.1. NCBI lineage: Eukaryota > Metazoa > Chordata > Aves > Piciformes > Ramphastidae > Semnornis > Semnornis frantzii. The sequence goes on from VWYK01102327.1 coordinate 7,143, forward strand.
GTTTTGGATATTCCTCTTCTAATGGAAGCCCACTTTCCAACAGCATGCCCTGTATGTATTTCTTGACTGACTGTGGATGTTCTTACTCTCCTGGGTAAATAGCCATCTTTTTTTATGTCTGCTATCATCTTTTTTTATGTCTGCTATCATCTTTTTAGCAGTGATTTTTTTTTTTCAGTTTAGTTAGGTGTAGTTCAATTATGTACACTCCTTTTTAAATCTGTTTTAAGATTTATTTTTTTTAATAGGTCTTTGTGAATTACGAGAACAAATTAGCAATTGGTGCCCAGTGTAACTCTCTACAACAATTTTTGTATTTCTGTATCATGTTTCCTTTTATTCATTTTCCCTTCAAGCTGATCAACCTTATTTTTTCAATCTTTTTAAAATGGAAATTTCCAAGTGGCATAACTTCCATCACCCGGAATTCTTTTTTACTTCACTGCTGTGGCTTCCGAGCAAGGATGGCCATCAGTGAGAACAGCACTGCAAATGCAGATATAGCCTTGCTTTACGCTGCTGTGTTCTCTGTATTCCTTCTATCCCATTCCTATTCAAACCCATTGAATCCTCAGCATGTTCCCTAGGTGTTTGTAATTCTCACCTCTGCACCCTGGTGTTTTTTATTTAACTTAAATAGGTTTGTCTGAATTAGATCAGGAATTTCATAGTATTCTTCTCAAAACCTCCATGTAACTTGATGGAAACATGACTCATGACACTCAGCTCTCATGACAGGTCTGAGTATTTAGCTGGCTGGGGCTTACTGTTTAGGAAGTCATCCAAACATTCAATAGCTTCTGAAGATGTCTGTGAAGTGTATCATTTCTCTTGGTGCCTATAAAGATTGTGTTGGACAGTGAGAGGGCCTGCAATTCAGCCAGGGAATGTGTGCTTCCTGACTCAAACACTCGCACTGCTGCACACAGGCCATGCCACTCCAGTTGCTCTGCAAGGTTTCCACCCTGGCAGGAGCAGAATTTTGGGACAGCACACTGCTGGTTGTGCCTGTAGTCCAGCAACCAGCTACTGCCTGTCATACTTTGGTTTTGTAAGTTTTGCAGTTTCATGTTACTGCAGTAATTAGGCCCTGGCAGTCACAAATTACTAGATTGCTACAGTGAAGTCTAAATCCAGAAGAAGGGATTGCAGTAGCACTGCCAGCCACTAATGGAAATGAGTGATTTTTTTTTCTGTTTTTTTTTTCTTGTTCACATGGCTGACTGCCCAGGAGTATAGAAAAATCCAGGTAAAAGTCACTCATTTGCCAACCTATTCTCAGTGGAGGATCCATAAATACTACTATAATGGGCAGCATTGCTAAAAAAAAATTAAGATAAAGAAATAGGAAGATAGAAAGAAATGCAGAGCTAGTATTTCCTCAGCAAGCATCTTTCTTTTCCCTGGAATTCAAGTGTTAGTTCATGGTTTCTTGCCCTTTGATATTTCCCTTCTCATTTTGTCCTGTCTTCATCTTGGTCAAACCACTGAGCAAACCACTTGGTACAGGCATGGTATATAATTGCTGCATACCTAGCAGTTTAAGTCTAGTTTAATGTGAGGTACTTAAAGAGGTTTCTCTTGAGAGTTTTAGGTACTGGGGAAAGGATTCTTATTAAAAAAATCGTGTTGAGTCAAGGAGGATGTGACCTTTGCCACTGTGGGTAAAGAGAGGAAATTGTGTCATGGTTTGAGGGTGGAGGCGGTTTCAATGGATGAGGAGAGAGGAGAAAATCTGTGCTGCACTCAAAAGCAACTGGGACGTGGTCAAATTGTGCCACTTACCTGGAAGCCAGTAGGAGTTGTGCCACGGACAGATTGAGTAAGAGAGATTTGGTTTTCCTCCCCACTGGGCAAGAAAGAGGAATGATCACCTGCCAGACAGCTTTGTGAATGTCTGATGTTCCTGTGCAAAGGTACCCATCCTGCATAAAGAAAAGTCAGATCACTAGCAGCATCCAAACATCTGCTGCTGGGCTGTAAAAGTCTACACTCTGAAACATCATTGCTGCCTTGCCCTTTTTGTATTTTTCTGCCGTTAGTTGAAGCTAATTTAAGCCTAGATTTTATGGTCTAATTCGAGTGATGTAGGCTGTATTAACTGTATTTGAGGAATGTAGCTGTGTCAAGTGTCCTTGCCTTTTCAGTAGATGCAGCAGGAAATCCAGCGTCCTGGTCTCACTGAACTCAGTGGTACCCTTTTTGTGTTTGAGTGGAGGGTATGTTCCTGTGCAAGGTTACGTTTTTAATTCAAAGTTAAAAACAGAAGGCAGCAGCCTTTGGAGAAAGACTTAATGTGTGACTGGCTTAATGAGTGGCCAGCCGAGTTATGTAGTTAAATTTTCAGGTAAAATAATGCTAGTCTGTAGACTTGGTTTGGAAACATCTACAGAGGCAAGCATCTCAATTAGATGGTAAGTGACTGTGGCAGGAGAGTGGCAGGTCTTCATCTCACACTGTATTGTGTTGTTCCTTCCGCAGAAAAGCAGCAAAGTGGGAAAGACAGAATGGAAGGCTTTGCAAGAGAGATACAGTTCTTTGCACTCAATACTTACATGTTGCCCTGAGGCTACAGCTAAGTAGTGCTGAGTAGTAGTACTAAGCAATGTTCAGTCCTCCTGCTTAGGAGGAGAATGGCTTGATTTTTATACATCTTAGCCTCTTCTTTTGAGAAGAGGAGCAAGGCAGGCATATAAGAGCCAGGGGAAAAAAAAAAAAAAAGCATATTTTTAAAAATTATTTTAATGCCTGTTTTCTTGGTGTCATCTAGAATATTTTCCTGATGGAGCTATGGAACAGATGCAAAGCTGACGCGGCTCTGTTTCTTCAGAGTTTTATTTTTGAGCTTGCTTTTATGGAAGTCTGCCTTAATGTAAATCACAATCTCGCCAGTGGCAGCCTTGTTTGGAGAAATCTTGTGTTCATTTGATGTGTTGATGGAAAAGCTGGCTGTGACCAAAAGCAGACTGTCAGACACTGAGATGGGACACTGTGACATGATGAGTGTATTTCTGAAAGCTCAGCCATCTTCCTGGTAATAAATTCCAAAGGAAAGCTAATGCTCCAGACTTCCTCTGGAATCCTTGTATTATTGAAAACCATGCATTTTTATCAATAAAAGCAGTGAGGCTGGAAAGGTAGTAAGAGCATTAGAAAATAACTGTTAGCATGGAAAAACGAGTACAGGCTGTGTAGATGAGTTCAGCTGTATTGCTGTGGCTAGGAAGAAACCACTGAGCTAACTGGTAGCTGACTCATAGGAATATCTATCTTAAATGTAACATGCATCTTAAAACTGGGAAGCTTCCAAATGCATAAAGCCATGCAGTACAGCGGCAGTACACAGTCTTGCCATGCTGGAAGTTTCCATTCAGATTCACCATGCAACTTGTGCTTCTTAAGGCAGTAACTAATAGCAACATGTCCTTCATTTCTAGGTATGAAGCCAGAAAGAACAGTTTTGACCACCTTGTCTGAACCCTCCAAGACATTTTACATTTCTGGATCAAAGCAAATTTCAATTTTGATCCATTTCATGACTTTTATAAATGTAATTTATAAGATGTATATTTACAAAAGGATCTAACCTAGAATTGAAATGTCACATTGTGGAGAATTCATTACATTCCTCAGAGGTTAATTATATTACTATTTTAAAAGATTATGCTTTTTTTCTTTTTTTTTTTTTCCTCAAATATGAAATTACCCAGTTTCAGTTTCTAGCTACTATGGTAAATATGTTTTCTGCTGAATTTTTAAGAGCCAAGCCCGCAAAATGCCTTCCCTTCAGTATTTCTATGCAGTGATAATTTATGTTCTCTTTTAACCTCCCTTTCAATAAATTAGATAGATTGAGCACTTAGGTCTTACACCATAGAGAATGAAAACATCATCGATTCAAGGGGCCAGAGTCCCCTATGCAAATCATTTATGAGATAGCCTCTAGAGTTGAGTCAAAAACATTTCCAATTCGTTGGATCAAAATCAAATTTTCTGAAGAGATGTGGTTTCTCCAATGAAAGGAATGGATTAGTTAGCAAGTTTCATTAGCATTTTTCTTGCACTGCAGTGTTCTTGACTTTATTTTACTAAGTTTATTTCAAAGTGCAGCATTTCTGCAATGTAATTGTATCCCAAAAGCATCGTCAGAAGGTGACTTGACACAAATCA
>VWYK01102334.1:0-15937 GCA_013399775.1 Semnornis frantzii
ATGCTACTTCTGTGAAGTGCTTTGTCTTTTTGGTGTCTGTTGAAGGACTTCATAAAAGAATTGAATGCATATATTGTTTTTTAAGTACAAATGATCACCTCTTGTATTTTTTGTAGGAAGAAACTTGAGTGAAGCAAGCTGTATGTAAATTAATTCTCTACATTGACAAAAATATATTGTCACTGTATACCTGAACTTTTGGTGTTTGTTTTTGGTTGGTTGGTTTTTCTTAATCTTAAACCCACAGTATTTAAAATTAATTACCCAGTAATGCAGATAGTTGGTCAGACTCTCAGCTGAGGTCCGTCAGTGAAGCATCAGTAACTGCTCTGGAAAACTGTTACCTTTCTGTCTTAGTGTCCAGACCTTCTTCCTAGAGCTTGACTATATGTATTTCCTTCAGATTAAGTTTAAAACAACCAGTTTTCATATACACATATTCAATATTTGATGTAACATAAATGGAAGTCTCTTACTTTTTTTTGTAATACACACTAGACACTAGACAGTAGTATTAAAACCAAATACGATGTGTAAACTGAATTAGGTGATCCTGCTTTGGCAGGGGGGTTTGGACTAGATCTTTTGAGGTCCCATTCAACCCCTAGCATTCTGTGATTCTGTGTGTGAACAATTGCATTCTTTCTCTACTTCAGTGCAAAATATATTAAAATCATTCTCTATTTTACTGAGTTTTGCAGAAGTGAAGGTCACGAAATATATCTAAAATGCACTTATTATTCTGTTTTAGTTTTTTACTACTTGTATATTTCCACATTACCATTATCAGCTGGGGCCAAAATTCTTAGTGCATTGAACTGGAAATAGTTTATATCTTAACTCTCTAGTGTTTGTGCACATTAACGAAGATAATCACATTACTGGGTATTAAACTGTTTATCTAGTCTTAATAGACAAGTCATAGATGGAAGTGACTCTTAAAGGGAATCTTTCCCTCTTTCATCTTAGTCTTGTGTCATTCTGTCTTTTCAGTAAAATGAGATTAAGAAAGAGCATTTTTGTCTCAACCAGTATGATTTTTCCAGTTGCAGGGTATGCAGGTCTGTTTTCAAAACTAACTTAAGCTTCTTTATTTGTTGTTTGGTGTTGACTGTAAAAAAAAATTGAGGGTATGTAGCTGAATGTTAGTGGACCACATGTTTGAGACTGAAAAACCAGACTAGCTTAAAACTTCTGCTGTATCTGAATCAGTAGTGCATGGAAAGCCTGAGGAATAGCAAAATGTGCTTTTCACATACCATTTGGAATGTCTTGAAGAGGCGAGGAAAGAAGAAAATAACATGTATTCTTTTTTTCCCCTAGGCGCAGAAATCACAAATGTACAAGACCAAATGAAAAAACAACCAACCAACCAACCAACCAAAAAAAAAAACCCAAACAAGAAAACATAGACCTATTCACCCTAATCCTTTACACAACTTCTTGGTGAATTGTTTCCCCATCCGGTGACAGTTAAAGCCCTATTTAGGACCTTGCTGCAAGATCTTATCTCTTTTGGAACCACTCACAGCAAAAAAAAAAAAAAAAAAAAAAAAAAAAAAAAAAAAAAAAAAAAAAAAAAAAAAAAAAAAAAAAACAAGAACAAGAGGTTCTTTCATGTGCAAAAGACAAGACTGCTGTGACCTTGTTAGCTGTTCATACTCCCTGAGTGGTACAGACACTTCAGTAGTCACCCGAGTGAAGATGAACACGGTTATTTTTCTCTTCAAGGGTACAACACAGTGAAATGTGTCACTAATGAAGAGCACTGCCACTTAGTAAACGCTCAGACCATGTTATACTCTATGAAGTTGTATCCATTGTTCTGGATGTAATAGAGCCATAGGATAGGAGTCTACAATATAAATGAAGTTTGGGGAAAATGGCCTGTGAATTTAATCTGAATTTCCTGAAGGAATTGGAACAGGAAGCTGTTCTGGAAGTCCTGTACCGTGACCAGATGGTGAGGAAAACAGAGGAGGAAAGAATAAGGTACTTGCTGTTCTTCTGTTCCTGTATTTCTGTTCTTTTTTTTTTCTGTCTCAACTACTCAAGAACTCTTCTTCCTCAAATGTATTGGTTTCTTCTACTTCTGGTTAGCTAATGTCTTTTTATTCTTTGGGAGAGTGAAGGGTTATCCAGAGCCTCTTGGATTTGCCATACTATTGACTACTCTTCAGTAAATATGAGCAAATATGGCTCAGTGAATTGTCTTAATGAATGTTACTCTAGCCTTCAAAGTTGCTGCCTGTATTTTTCATGTGAAGGTTTTATGGCATTGTCATCGTGTTCCTCTGTATGCCTGTGTAGACCTGGTAACACAGAACACGTTCAGAACAGAGTTATTTAACTTCTATGGTGCCAAGACCAGAAGTAAGGATTATTTGATATACCTGCTTATTGCACTGAATCCATCACAGTCTCTTCTCACACACAACAGGTAGCAAGTACACCAGACTGTCTTGGAGCTTGCTAGTGTCAATAGGTGTCATCGGTTAGGAAAACTATTTTAATTGTTTCACACTATGCAAGTATATATAATAAGGGATATAAAGTATTTTATATCTTTATATATTTTTACATCTATCTGTATATCTTGCTTTGTATCAAGGCTAAGGCAAAAGATTTTCTTGCAGCTTTTGCTCTGCTTTGTCACATCTCCACATCAAACAGGGTATTTGTGTTGCTGTAAGACATTTTTTAGGTTCTTAAATGTAAAAACTTAGACTTTGTTCACAGCAGACATTCACCTATCACTAAATAATTGTGAAAAATAATGGGTTATAAAGAATGCCTGAATTGTTTGGGAAATCTCTTTCAACTGTTGATGATGTAGTTAATTGATTATTGGTATGTGTAATGGAAGCAATTAATAAAGTGAGGGGGGTTGGTGGTTTTGATCTGATGTGGTTCTTAATATTCAGTTGATGCATTTTTTATGATTTTTACCTGATGAAAAAATTGAATTAATATGATAAAAAACCACGATCACGTGAAAGGGAGCACCATTTACTCTCAGTTTTTGTGTGTGAGTACATAACCCTTTGCAGACTTATTTTGGGTGGCCTGCCCTGAGTGTTCTTAGCTGATGTGACCAGAATACTCAGTATGTGCAGTTGTGGTTACACAGCGTCACAGTGCAAAAATTGTGTGTGCAGAGGCCTTCAGACAGTGCTTAGTTGAGGTCAAACTTGAGAGCATATCTGCTACTAGTTTGCACAACCAGCCTATTGGCTTGTGACTTACATAGGAGTTCTGGTCCATTTGATGTCATTCTAATTTTTTATTTCTTTGTTTGTTTGTTTTACCTGGGTGATTAGGAAACTGAAACTGCAGCTGCAGCAGCTTCAGTGGAAGGGAGCAAGAAATGGAAGCCATGAATACCAGGAGAGATCTTGTGCTCGCTGCCAGAAATTGCTTGGGTTACTGATGAACAGAGGTGCAGTATGCAATGGATGCAGTCACCGAGTGTGTTCGGAGTGCCGTGTCTGCCTGAGTCCCTGCCTTTGGAAATGCACTGTTTGCTACGCCCACGGGTAAGGAATTTTGCTGGTTTGGATAAGTACTGGTTTGCAATGGTTATCCAGTGGGTGCGTGCCAATTTTGTGTGTACTTGTTACTTTGAACAGGTAAGGAAACAAAGCCTCTGGCAGAGTTAAAACCGAAAACAAAAAGAACAGAGGGTATTTCCAAATCCGTTTTCATCCTATGTATGAGTGATCCAGTTATCCTATGGTCTTGTGCAGAACTGGGGAGATAACCAAGGGTAGTGAGAAGGCTGGAGATGGAATTGAGGCACTACCAATGCAGAGGTCTTGAAGATCTAGTGCAGCCAGAGATTTCAGACATTTATTAGTTAATAGATCCCCAATCTGAAGTAAATAAGTATCCTATCTCAAAGTCATTTTCAACTCACCTGTGTTCAGTTTTGCACATGGATCTGTGGTAAGGCATGAAAATAAATAGCACCACCTATGCAGGTAGTGATTTTTTTCCAATATTCTGCATTTCTACTTACAAAGGTTTATTTTAAATGCCTAAAATGCCTCAAAATCAAGCCACAGAAAGGACAAACAACATATTACCTACAGCTTGTCTCTTTTAACATAGAGCAAAGTGAAGTGTGAAATAACAGACCTAGGGATTTTGTTGGTGGATGTCACTACAGCTCCTGTGCTTAGAGGTTTTCCTTAAGGAGGCAAGCCCTACATGAATTTACTGTCTGTATGTTGTTGCCAATTTCAAGCAATTTTGACAGAGGCAATGGTAATAAAGAGATTCATTTCACAGAAGGAAAATTAACTGCTGTGTAGAGAAGAATGTTTAGTGGTGCCTGCACTGAGGAAATGTTTGCAGCAGGACTTCATCCTATAATAAGCATCAGAAAATTTACAAGGAACAGAGATATTATATATGCACTACAAATTAGTAAGACAATTAGATGAGAATTTTGAATCTGAAGACTCCAGAGAATCCTCTCCTCAGTTAAATTTTTTTTGTTCTCTTTAATAATGGATGAGTTCAGATAACAGACTTCACCTAAGTCAATTGGAAACAACAAAATGTGAGAGTGTAATCTTCTGAATATCTCCTTTTGATAGAGCTGTGTAGTGTGGTATAATTTTATACTTGTTGATCTTTACTTTTCTGATCCTGTAATCCTGGTACTTGTGTATGGCATTGACATCATTGATGTTAAGTCTGTACTAAATGAGGAGAGATGAGCCGTCACACCACTAGGGTTGTGGAGCTAAGTATTCCCTGATAGAGATCCCAAGTTCTGCTTGGGACTATGTCCTCTATCATAGACTTCCCCTGCTCCTCATGTGAGGCTGCAGCCATTAGCAGTCCGCGCACCAGTCAGCACAAGTACCTAGGTTGTAATGCAAGCTGGTTGTGTACAGTGGACCTAGGATGTCTGGTTTCAGAGCAATGCCTACAGCAGTATTTAGTGCTTTCCATGGGCAGTCCTACATAGCAAATTGAGAAATAATAAAGAAAAAAGGAGGAGAGGAATCCTTTATTTGCAGACTGACAAAAAAATCAGCTAATGGAGTGAGCTAGCCACAAAATCTGTTCTATCATAGAATTAAGGAAGATCGTTGGATTGTTAAGTAGTTATGCAACATTTGAAGAAATGCATTTTAGAAATGTTGTTTCAAATGTTTTCTACTTGTTTTTCAGAGATGTGAAAATAAAAGCTGGTGAATGGTTCTTTGAGGAACGAGCAAAGAAATATCCAGGTGAAGGTAATCGCTGGAACAGATACTAAACTGCTGTGTAATGTGTAGTCCTCATCTAAATGAAACACAGAATGGAGTCTGCCATTGTATTTCATGCTTCTTACATTCGGAGAGAGATCTGTTAGAAATTAACATGTAGTGCATCTGTCTATCCACTAAATAAAACATGAACATGAAATAACAGAATCCTTTTAAAGGTATAATTTCTTTTATATGAGTGATAGGGATAATTAATTTTGTATGATTAATAAAAATACGGAAATTGCTGACCACATGAATTTTAACTAACAAACATGAAACACTTCTAAGAAGTACAATTGCATGAAATAAATATAGCAATGTGGAAATATGCCTGCAGGAAGGAAATGATCTTGCATCCATGGTTTGTCAAAGTTAACACTTCAGTTGTTTTCACAAAGTTCTCAAGCTTAATGAAATGACAGAATGGAGTAAAGAAAAAACACATAGCTATAAAGTTACAGAGAGCTAAATGCTTACTGTTTCTTTACTTTCAGTCAGCTGAGCCATTGCTTTGTGGTCAGTCTTTTCCATGTAGTTAAATATGCAAAGCCCTATAAGAAATTATAGAGGCTATGCTCTATGAATGGGCTCGGTTTTGCCAGCCAAAGGGCTGTTAAGTCTTCGTTTTCACCTACAATCCCTAATCAGGTGGAGAGAATTTCTTTCCTCTTTCCCATGAAGTGCCACTTCAGATAGGCAAATATTTCAATTTGTGCCTGGCTGTCGATAAGTGTTGCAGTTTCACTTCCAGTGTCTGCATCATATCTAAATTTAAGTGTATCTGGTAAAATACTTACATATTTAAGGCCCTGGGCCTTAAATATCCCTTGGGAAACTTGAATAGGAAGAAGTTTATAAATGGAAAAGCATAATCAGGCTAATTTTGGTTAGTAGAATTACAGTTCTTCCTAAAACAATTCCTTTGCAATTCGAAAATTTCACTGAATTCCATTCTAGCTAACATAGTTTCTGATTCTAAAGTATTAGCCAACTGATCTTCTAAAAGCACAATTGTTTCTCATAACCATTGCTTTATCATTTTCCCTCGTGTACTTTTCAGTGGGTTTAAAGCTGGTAATTTTAACAAGCCCTCTCAGTTACTGGTAAATGCTATGTTATTCTCAAATACTGAATCAAATATTGCAAGATACTGATTGTCCCTCTTTCCAGTAAAATAAAGTTCTCACCTTGCATTATCAAAGCTTTGTGGGAGCTTGAGGCATTTTGCTTGGTCTAATAGTAATACTATCGGAGTCACAAAGATCTAAGGATATACAGAAGATAAGCCTAGAGGGAGAAATACGATGTTTTGTTTAGTTAATTTGCTATAATTAAAGGGGTTGAAAAATAGCAAGCTTTGAAACACTGCAACCATTGTAGACGTGAATTCATCAAGCCTGGAGAGACAGTGCCCTCTTTTGGTTTGAAAATGTAGCAGAAGTCAGGTATTCACTGGAAACTAAGTTTAACTGAAAAAAAAAACCCTGACATACTACAGGGAAGTTTTCTCATGTTGCAGTTTTTTGGTTTTTTTGGGTTTGTGTTTTAATTACACCAATTGCTTTTTTTTAACTTCGTATGGCTTCTACCTAAAATAAAAACCATATATTCATAACAGTGGCAGATTGACTTTACCAACTAATAAATTAAAAATCTAAGGAATTATCTAATGCTGCAGTAAATCAAGATACCAGATATTACTTATTAATAACAGAACATTAACTCTGGAGTTCTGATTGAAATTTGTAACATCAATAATTTGGTTATTGTTTCTACCACAAAGGTCTACTACCTTTATATAAGTGATATGTTATAATTAATGACATCACATGGATCGTATGTTGCTTGCTGTATTAGGAATGATTACTGCTTAAAATCACTCCAGGTTTTTTCACTTGGCCGTTTGTTACATGCATTTAACTCTTCTTTCTGTTCACAATCACTTAGAAGCAAACTACATTTTTATGAGTCTCCATTGTTCGTGCCTGATGGAGCGCTTGCTCCGTGGTGCTGTTTACATCATGTGGCTGCTCACCTGAGGAACGTGACATAGTTGCTATTTCCCCACTGGGATGGCTGTAACAAAAGATTTCGGGAGCTAATCACGTTGTTTCATGATTTTTCAAGTCTCTAGAAGGAAAAGTGAAATGAATTTTTCTTAGGGTGCAAGAGATGACCACGTGCCTACTCTTGTACACATTTTCAAGCTTTGCACAATGCGTGAGTTTTATGGTTGAGGTGTTCTTTAATGCAGTGGGTCCGTACACTACCTGCCTCCTCTGCAGGAATTGGACCTCTTAGCATCTGTACGTGACTCTCCTCAGCATTTGTGAAGAGCTGGTCTGAACATAGAATCATAGAATGGTAAGGTTGGAAGGGCCCTCAAGGATCATCTAGTTCCACCCCCTGGACACCTCCCACTAGTACAGGTCACTCAAGGCCTCCTCCAACCTGGCCTTGAACCCCTCCAGGGAGGAAGCAGCCACAACCTCCCTGGGCAACCTGTGCCAGTGTCTCACCACCCTCGCTGTAAAGAACTTCCTCCTAACATCCAGTCTAAATCTTTCCTCTGCCAGTTTAAACCCATTGCCCCTCATCCTGTCATTACAAGACCTTGTAAACATGTCACCTATGAGATGTGAAGGGGAAATCATGGTAGAGTGTGGTACAGGAGAACCTTGTATGTTGCTTGGCATGTGCTGATGACAGAAAGACTTTCACTAACTTGCTTCACCGATACTTCAGGCAGGGGTTGATTTCATTGACTTGCATCTACACAAGCTTCTGCAAACACAGGCCAGCTCCTGAAAGGCACTAGTTTTTTTACAAAAAATAATTATACAGGCATTGGTATTGTTGCTAAGTGACCTTTGGGTGTTTGTTTTTTTTTCTTCCTTCTTCACAGGCAATCATGAAACAGTTGGTGCAAAGCTCTTGAAATCTTATCAGAAACTGAGGTAAGACTCATAAAAGGACAAATGGTCCTAGGACACTAAGAATTTGTGTAGATGATATGTTGTATGTTATAAACCAACCAGAGGTTTGTGGGGCTTTTGTTATGAAAAATGTCAATACTTTGGAAATGCAAGTGATAAAAGCATAGAAAATTTGCCACTTTTGTCTGTCAGCAATACATAGAAAGGGTCTTAAATACAAAAGAGAGTCATATGTTTAGATGTTATATTTATTTTTGTTATATTTGCTGGTTTTTTTTGCATAGCTGTTTACAATGTTGTCTTTCAGATTTACACAGTAGTTTTATGTGATCAGAAATTGAAATTATTTGTTATGTGTAATAACAGCTATATCATTGTTTGCTCAGTGAGTAGACAAGAAGCTCTGTATTCAGCATCATGCATCTACTTACCAAACTTAAAACTTGGAAGTGAAAAATCCAGTTTACACGGAATAAATTCTTTGACTAGAGGCTTATGTGTGACCGTACTTGAGTTATTACCAGTAATATGTAAGAAATAAGGCTACTTAAGCTATATTGTAGTTTCCTTAAAAGAAAACAAACCCCAAACACTTAGAGCCTCAATTTTATGGTAATTATCTACAAGGCATAGCTGTGTAAGACAAAAACAAGAGCCAGCTAGATATGATCCTAACCGAGCTGCATAAAGACTTGTTTTTACCTAGATGTGGTAAAAGAGAATCAAAAAGGAAGTTCACCAGCTCCCTTTAGGGTCTGTGGTTGTTCCATGATAACAGTATCAGTCAGGTAACAGTCAGATTTTTTTTTTTTCCACAGATGGGAGGCTATTTACAACAGATAAACTTCCAGTAGTGCTGTAGAGTGGCTCTAACAGCTCTGTGACCAGGCAAAGAAGGATCCTTTTAGATTGTAAAGGAGTGTGACTGTTTTCTGAAAACATCTCTGAAACAGAGATGGGGTGTGTTACACAGGAATTGTCTTTTAGCACTTGAAACACAGGTTGAAGCACTGCAAATCATGCAGTGGTTTAGGAAGCCCATCCTAAGTTGAGTCTTCCTCATTGCTTTAAATGAGTAATTCTGCCTAGTGGAGCCCAAGATCGAGAAGATACAAAAGTAGCCCTCATTCTCGTAAACAGAGCAATACACCTGTACTGCAGCCTTGAATAGATGGAGGATCTCAACCTAGATCTTTAGTTTAAACGAAATACAGGAAATAAAGATACTGTGCACAAATGTGTATTATTTATTGATGTGTTAGGATAATACATTAATTATTACACTGTTTATTGTCTTTTAAATTTCTAGTAAAATTTCCGTTGTACCTCCAACTCCACCTCCTTTCGCAGAATCCACAGCAGGAAGCAATGTGACAGTAAATGTATGTATCTGCAAAACACGGGTATGCGTGCACCTGGTAGGGTGTCATTCATATGAAGAAGCCAGCCACAGGAATGCATTGAAACTTAGACCTTATAGTAGCCTTCCAGTATCTGAAGGGGGCCTACAGGAAGGCTGGGGAGGGAGTATTTACAAGGTCTTGTAATGACAGGATGAGGGGCAATGGGTTTAAACTGGCAGAGGGGAGATTTAGACTGGGTGTTAGGAGGAAGTTCTTTCCAGTGAGGGTGGTGAGGCCCTGGAACAGGTTACCCAGGGAGGTTGGGGCTGCTCCCTCTCTGGAGGTGTTCAAGGCCAGATTGGATGAGGCCTTGAGTGACCTGTACTAGTGGGAGGTGTCCCTGCCTATGGCAGGGAGTTGGAACTGGATGATCCTTGAGGTCCCTTCCAACCTTACTATTCTGTGATTCTGTGAAATAGCAACTGCTGTAGCATCACATTGCACCGTAAATGCTGTCCTGTTCCTCCATATTTTTTTTAATGCCCTGTTAGTAGTAGGAGAGAAAGATTAGAAACTATCATGGGGGATATTTGCAATTAACTTTCATTTTTTGAGGGAGGTGTCAAAAACTCGTGTCAAGTCAAATACTACACCCAGTTTTTGGTGCCTCAGACAGGAACCCTGGCCTGAAATCTCCTGAGGTCCCCTCCATTCTGAAGGATCTCATGATCCCGTGATATTCAGTAGTCATTATAAAGCAATTGTATCATGTGTTACTTTCATTACTGAGCGAAAAAACAATGAATTTGATGGTTGGCTTAGCACTGTAGACTCTGGCAGACAGAGTAGTGGAACATGGCTCAGAACTCATTACAAACATACTAAATTACTGTTCCATTTCATCCCTGGGCCTGGTTTAAAAGCCCTTTGCAATTGTGTAAACATTCTGATCTGTCCTTACCTGCAATTTGATGAAAATTGTGATTCAGAGGCACAGAATCACAGAATATTAGAGGTTGGAAGGGACCTCCAGAGACCACTGTGTCCAACTTCCCTGCCAAAGCAGGATCCCCTAGGGTAGTCGCACAGAAATGCATCCAGGCAGGTTTTGAAAGTCTCCAGAGAAAGAGACTCCACAACCTCTCTGTGGAGCTTGTAATAGATACTTTTCTACTTGAAGTATTAAGTGCATGACACCAAATCAGTGATGTAATTAGTTGTATTTATGACATTTCTGTAATCTTTCTGCAAGCAGTTCCACTTAAAGAGTATAGAACTGAAAATATTATTTTCCTTCTTCATACATTAATGTGCAGTTTTCAGCCCTGTGAACATGTGTCCTCAAGTGTCTTTGCTTACCAAAGTGGGCAAAGAGCCTTACCACTTGATTGTTGTGTGGTCTGTAGATGTGCGATCACAGAAACTTTGAAACAGCAAATATTTTGTGTTTTTTGACTTTTGGCATCTCCTGTTTGCAGGAACTTGGGCAGTCTAGAGGTTTTAATAAATCTGTGGAAAATTTGTTTTTGTCTCTCACAACACACATCAAAAGTAAGTAACTTTCACTACTTTTGAGAGCACTGTAGTCAAATGTTTCTGGGTTTTGGCCCAGTTGCTGGCCAAAAATAGTTATTAAAAAAGGGTACTGAGTAATGGCTGAAATTATTAATGCCAAGACTGAACCAATAGTTATTAAAAAAGGGTATTGAGTAATGGCTGAAATTATTAATGCCAAGACTGAACCAGCCTGAAAAATAATACAGAAAGTCTAATTCTCCCTCAGCTTTCTTACACTTGTTTAAGAAGCTGATGATAGCAACCAGCACTTCTTATGAAAAGACTGTACAGTGTTATTTTTAAGTTTACTGGATGTTTGTATGCAATATATTTAACTCACATTACTGTAGAGGAATAACCACTTTCTACCATTGTAATCATGTTCATTGTCTGATCTTTGTCAAAGAATCTGTCATGTAATGAAAGTAGAACTTAATATTTTCATTCACTAGTTTTCAAGAGGACCCTTTGTCTTTCTGTCTAATTTTGTGGGCTTTTTTTCAGTGCATACTTCTAAGAACCAACCAGTCCTAACAACTCTTCTTTCACTCTGATAACTCTAGTTCCTTCCATTCTCTTATGCCGCCTGCTCTTCTGCAGGGTGCAGACTGTGTACGTGCCTCTAAGGCTACCTACAGGACAACCAGCCACTGAGAGAAACAAATTAAAGGTGTCAGTGACCAGAGGAAGACGACTTCTGAGCCTCGTGAAGATTACAGAGGCTTGCAGATTTACATGTGTTTGAAGGAACCTTAGTATTCTTTATAGTTTCATCTTAGACAACCCCAAACATGAGATTAGACCTGAATAAATTTGACTTTAAGTGTCTTTCTGCCTTTCCCCTTAACTTGTCTTAGCTCTTGTTTGGTCTTTCCTTTAACTTCTTCCACCCACCTAAAGGCCTGTTCTCTATTAACTTCTGAAATTTAATGCTGTGTCTGTGTGAACACGTTAAAGCTATCTCTCCAGTCTCTCCTGAACAGAAGTATAGGTTAGGGTGGCACAGGATACTTCGTCAATGGAAGCAGATAACTGAGGCAGCACACAATTGGATGCAAAGTAATTTCCTCTTCTTTCTGTTAGTTTGAAGCCTGATCATAACCCGTAGTTACTGATAAAGACTATTATGACTGCAGCAAGCTAATTCAGTAGTTCTTTGCTAGCAAGAGGAAGGTCCTACTGCCCCCACATCTTTCTTCTCTCTCTATTTCTAGCATTATACTTCCATTGCTTAACTTGAATTAGCACAGTGTTTCTAGACCCCTCTGGAAATTGATTTAGCTAATTAAAAAGGAAAAATATTTTCAGGCACTGGAACGAGGTGCCCAGGGAGGTGGTTGAGTCACCGACCCTGGATGTGTTTAAGGGTAGTTTGGATGTGGTGCTTAGGGATATGGTTTAAGGTGAATCTTGTAGAGTAGGGTTACAGGTTGGACTTGGTGATCCTGAGGGTCTTTTCCAACCTGGATGTTTCTGTGATTCTGTGATAAAACACATATGTACTTTTCTGCTGGTTTCATGAGTTAAACAGGCATAAGGAGAGTATATATGTTGGAGCCTGCATAACAGAGGGTACTAGGTCATGATTCTGTGTGGCCAGGAGCCAGTGACTAAGGATGGAAAAACAAGTTGTAGAAGGGGATGGCAGCAAGCTCAGTTCACCGGTGTGCGAAACCCCACTCAGGTGCTATCATTTTCAGCTAGTGTTTTAGTTTGTGAGAATGTAACAGGCTGCTGCAAGCACTGAAGTCAGTAATTTAAAAGTATAGAAATTCTTATAGGGAAAAAGACTTGAACTACTTGACTTAAGAAAACATTTTTCAGATGATACGGCCTCTTAATGAAACGATACTGTGCTGATAAATACTTTCAGTCACGAGTGTCTAAAGTTAGTACTTTTTATCTTATCTAGATAAAAATGTCCAGGTTTGAAGAAGTATTTAATACACCCAGCTCTTGTGTATTGCAGTAAATAAACCTGGAGAACCTTGTTATGTCTCTGATTCTATCACTGGAGCCTCTGTGTGTGCATGTCTGAGAGCAGCTGGAACAGAGGATCAGCACGTGCAGCACAATGCCGCTATTGTACAGTCTGCTCTTTATGCTGTTACCTCCTGTTCCAGTTTCAGTGTGGTTTGGCAGCAACAGGAGATTGCAATCCAATGGCTGTTGTTTGGCGAACATAAAATAAGTTGCTAGCTGTAGCTTTACTTGCAGTGCAAAGTCACCCTTGTCCCAGTGTCTGTCTCACTGACCACTTGGGCAGAGAAGCCAAAGGAGGAATAGCTATGAAAACTGACCAGTGGTTTTTCTTTCAGAGTGACCTGTCTGTAAGCTGTATATTTGAGGAGAGTGTGAGGCAAGCTCGTTTCTACTTCTACTGCTGGTCAAGCTACTCGTATTGTGTCTACTCCATTAGGTCTCTCCCTCCAGTCTCTTTTATGATCTCTGATTTCACTGTGTGTTTTTAAAACCTGCTTTCATTTGCAATCAGAAATGACTCAGTTGAGCCTTGCCTGTGAATATGTCACATGATGCCTTAATGGTGTACAAAGAGTACAGTAAACATCTGAGGACTGATTGCTGCTAAGAACAAAACTAACCCAAAATGGCTTTAAAAATTGCACTTAAGAGAGCTTTTGTTTTTGAATACCATAGTGCCATATTGTCTGCTGTCTGAGGTTCCTCCACAGAGGCTCATGTTTTGAGAGAAATAGTTATATGAATTAAACATATAATAGCTATTTTGTGTGCCACTTAGAAGTTATTCATTCTTCATGAGAGACTCTCAGGGATTTACAACGTGTCTGCCACTAAGCCTGCTAATTTCCAATTTCAGAAATTATGGATGAGTGCTGCCCTTCCCTTTAAATGAAGTTCTGACTGTACCCTGAGGAATAAGAAGCAAAAAGCTGTGCACTAAATGTCCAATTTTCCTATAGATTTATTTGACAATGAACTAGATGTTAGTGAAGTGCTAATTCATTAAGATGCTTCACTGTGGACATAAGCTTATTCATACGAGTAATGTTGTTGACGTCAGTGAGAGCTACTCATGTTCTTAAAGTTACATGTGGTTTGGGACCAGAGTATGCAATGTCTCTCCTTTAATCTGTATTTTGGATACATTTCTAAATATTTTCCAGTATGCTCTACTTTCTAATTTCCATTTTCATGTTGCTTTACATTGTTACCATGATCTTCCTTGTATCCTGAACCAAACCAAACTGCTTTACAAATCAAACTATATATGGGGACTGTAGTAGATTATTCAACAAAACTGTATTTGATAGCATACAGCAATTCCTTGTAGCAGCTATAATGACAGTAAGCAAGGAGTATAATTTTTGTCTGAAACAGCAGGAAATATGTAAGTAGGCAAATTAAGTTATACAAAATGGAGCAAGCATGTGCCTTCCTGTCTGTTTTTAGGAGATCAGTACTAAAATTGCAGGGTGCAAGTTTGAAAGCTGCAGGATTAGACTACAGATACACAGGATTGCTTGCACTGTTTGTTATAATGACTTCTCTCTTTATTTCTGGTTCAGAAATCTCTAAGTCCCAGAATGATATGGCTGACCGATGTCTCCTAACCACAGCTTATGGCCACAACGTGGAAAGAAGGAAGCAAAGAAGGAGCCAGTCTGACACTGCCATCAACATTACAAGCAGGGTATCATTGTTATTATACACAGTCTTTAGCTGTAGGGGCTGTTTCAGGATTGCAGTATGTTTGTAAGAATAATCACTTACAAAGTGGAATTTTACTTTTATTACGTTAGCTGATGTTCACTGACTTTGTCCAGAACTCTGATTCTACACAAGTTTTTTGACTGTACACTTGATTTCAGCTCAGAACTGAAATGTTAGACTGATAATTTATAAAGAACCTTACACAGGGAGAGTGGAGCTGGATTGTTTTGCTTTCAGGTGCTCCAGACTCTCTTGAGCTTGATTAATGTCTGCTTTGTGTGACTGTCAGACTGCAGGAAAGTCCTCTGTCTTGTCGTCATCCTCTTGCTGTTGAACAGGACCAAACTACAACTGTCCAAAACCCATCCTGACACTTTCTGAGCGCTTTTTTAATTTAGCAAGAAAGAGAAATTCACTGCTGTTAATCATTAGGCAGCTTCCCTTTTCCTTTGGTTACAGATGCTAGCTTTTAGGGTTCTCTTGTGAAGTTTGAGCATCACCTAGTCATCTTTTTTTCCACAAATTGTGCTGAAGCTAACGTCACATACCTGCTCTGAAGTTACGCTGAAGATTTTGTTTAGCACTTTTTCACCTCCATAGGTACCTGAACCTTTTCTATACTGAATTTTCCGTATAGTGGGCACTGACTGAATTGCCTTGCTCATCCGAATGAGGTAAATGTGCCTGCTAAGTGCCTTAATTAGATGCTGAGAGAAGCTTTTGCTTTGTACCAGACCTCATGGCAGGTATTACTCACATCTCCCGGGGTGCACATTTTTCACTTTCCTCTGAACTATTTAGGTGTTGACAAATAGAAGAAACAGGATGTCAGACCACACAGAGCAGTGGTTTGAATTGGCTCAGCAAAGTCTGCAAATTCTGTTAAATGAATTCTGGTATTTTTGTTTGCAATTATATTGTAAACAAAACTCCCAACAATTACTAACTACCTGAGAGCTGCTTTCATTGTGGCAAACCACACTTCAGTGTTACTTCATTACACTGCTCTGCAAGGGCATCAAAAAACATTGGAGCTGGAAATAATCTGAACTTAAACTATGTTTTATTGTATGTTGGTTGCACAAAACCTGTCATGTTTAAAAGATCAATATGGATTCTTTGGCTGGAGAAATCATAGAATCAT
>VWYK01102348.1:0-11674 GCA_013399775.1 Semnornis frantzii
ATGTTTCTGTGTGACTCTGTGTGATTCACATTCATGTGTTGGGGCTTTCTTTCACACCTTTGCATCCTGATTATTGCATCTATGCTCACAGCAGCGGGTGAATCTAGGGGTTTTGGGGTTTAGAGTGGTTGTTTGCAGGACCCAGGCAATGAAGGAGAGCCAAAGGACAACAGGCTTGGTGTAAATCTGCAGAGCATGAAGTGGGAAATGCAGCAATACATTTCAACAGGTCTCCACACCTACCAGCCAAAACATTAAAGACAACATGACCTGACACACAGCCCCTTCCCTGCTCTGCTTGCCCAGGAGACCTCCTTGCTTGGGATATCTGTAGCATTAATTTCTCCTCAATTTAAGGAACCATGATGAGACTCTCATGACATTTTTCACTTGTGGACAATTAAGACCTGATATGAACTTAATCTGCTGTCTTGCAATTAAAGTGAACACAAATATCCAGGCCATAGAAGTTTAATCACCAGGTTTGCCTGGAATTTCCACCAAAGTACAGTGAAAAAAGGGCAATAAAGATGCCTGTGACCCTGATAAATACAAAATGTGCCTCTGTGGTTTATCATGCTAATGAATTGCTCCTGGTTTTTACTGTCAAAAGGCCTAATTCTTTCACCTGTTCTTGTGCTAGATGACTGCCCCAGTTTCCATGAGTGGGGTAGAGGTCTGGTGTGGGAGCTTTGGTGTCAGCCTGCAGGACCATGCCAGCTTAGGGGAAAGCTTGTGAACTATCAGTCCATCCTAGAAGTGTGGGCTTTATGGAAGCCAAACTTTTCCCCTGTGCATTAGCACTACCCTGAAAAAAAAAAAAAACGATTTGCAGAAATGCATATAAAATTCAGCCCTTGCTGAAGAAAATGAAAGAGAGGGAAGGGACACAAATAAGGGAACAAAAGCTGCATAACTGTGAACATAACCAGATTATGGTTACCTTTCAAACTGTTGCTATGCTTCAGTGCTGCCACAAGTTACAGCCTGCCAAGTGGGTAGGAGACCAAACCAAGATATATTTCTTAGATGGCTCAACTGTCTCGGGCTTGGAGGTTCATTAGGAAGTGAAATCATCCCAGGAATACCAAAACACCAGGAGGCAATAAAGATGATATAGGTAATGCATTCTGATTTCTCCGAGCATCAACTCATTTAAAAAGCAATATTAGGTAGAAAAGCAGAGTTTTGTAAGGTTGTAAACCAGCAAACAAAGTACAGAAAGACACATTAATACTGGGTATTGTTTGCCTACAGAGAAAGCCAAGTGTATAGGAGTTTGTTTAGCTTAGTGTGACACTGGGGTAAATAGGAATAGATATGTAGGTAGCAGTATACTGATCAGTGAGTGTGGGCTGGACATGGGAACGAACTGCATGAAATATTGCCCAGGTCAGTGATTAATATATTCCCATAAACTTGGTAACCTCACAGTCTCCCCCCTCCCTGCTGCATTTTTCAGTTTAATTGAAATTAATGTGCTAGTTTTAAGTAGCTGTATGAACTGCCATAGTAATTATACATTTGACAGAAGAAAAGTGAAAGATTGGATTAACGGAACAAAAATGTAGTACCCCTCTTGACAAAAGCTGCTTCCAGTAAATGGTCTTTAGTAAACCCTGTGGGTATGGACTGGGCATACACAGGTAGAGGATCCACATAGGTGCAATTTGGTGTTTTGGTCTAACTTTGAAGCTGGACGAGCCTGGAGTGAGAAGGTTGCACCCATATGAACTCCACAGACACTTTCCAACCACAATTGTAGTAATTTCTGTTGGTGATGGGAAGAAAAAGTCCTGTGCAGCTGTGAGTTTGGTGTTGGCCAGGACAGCACTCCTTCAACTGCAGGAGAGAAAAATGCCACAAGCATTTACTCATGAGATAAAGACATTTCCTCTGCCTGTATTCATGGTGGTTTATTCAACCTCCAAACTGTCTGTGTACCCTCACTACTCCTGTCTGGAGAAACATCATGGTATGAAGGGAAGTTTCTCAGACTGCCTTCTGTAATTTCAGAATTCCTTGTTTTCCCCCTGCCTTCTTTGTCCATCTGCAGTGATGTCTCATGGCCATCACAGGGCAGTGAGATTGCAAGGTCTAATTTCAATTGCCTAACAGCCAGAGAGTGTAAGTATAAGTGTCAGAGCAAGACATTGCAACTCCTTGGTGGTTCTGCTGAACGTCGCTGAGGGGGATTGTCACTGACATCTTGAATTTTGGATACTTGAAATACTAGAGATGGATCTACCTTCTGTTCATTATTTCTTGTGAACAACCTTTTAGTATAAAAGAGAAAAAAGTGATTCAATTTTTACAAATGGCACCGTCACCAAGGAAGTATAGGAAAGCAGACCATAGAAGGACTTCAGGATATAGATTCCCATAAATTTAAAGGGCAGATAGACACCTAGGGAAGAATTAGGTTCCTAAACACCTTTATGGAATTGCTGGTTTTCCGTTTAGGCAATGTTACTAAACCAATCAGCTAAATGAAATACACCAATTGCCTTTCCTCTTCTTCACTTCCTCATAAAAGACTTTAATACAATTATTTTTGGCATGAATGTAATTTCTTTGGCATTACATAGAATCACAGAATGATAAGGTTGGAAGAGACCTCTAAGATCATCCAGTTCCAACCCCCAGCCACAGGCTGGGACACCTCCCACTAGCACAGGTCACTCAAGGCCTCCTCTGACCTGGCCTTGAACACCTCCAGGGAGGGAGCAGCCACAACCTCCCTGGGCAACCTGTGCCAGTCTCTCACCACCCTCACTGCAAACAACTTCCTCCTAACATCCACTTCCAATCTCCCCTCTGCCAGTTCAAACCCATTACCCCTTGTCCTGTCATTACAAGACCTTGTCAATAGTCCCTCCCCAGCCTTTCTGTTTGCCCCCTTCAGATCCTGGAAGGCTACTCTAAGGTCTCCTGGAAGCCTTCTCTTCTCCAGGCTGCAGAGCCCAAACTCTCTCAGCCTGTCCTCACAGCAGAGCTGCTGCAGCCCTCTGAGCATCTTTGTGGCCTCCTCTGGACTCGCTCCGACACTTCAATGTCCTTCCTGTGGTGGGGGCTCCAGAACTGCACACAGTACTCCAGGGAGCACTGTGCCATCAGAGAGGCTATGTTTCATGCAGCTGTAGTCAGAAGGCTGCTACAAGATTCATTTTATTTGGAGAACCTTTGTCCTGTGATATAAACATGGAAATTTTCATGGCAGCATTGCTTCTTCTTCTTCTGCACCAACTGCAAAGCTGAGGGTATGCAGATTTTCATCCTAGAAGTCAGCACTGGACTATTTACCGTTGTAACCTACTTCTATTAGCATTCAGTTTTCTACTGGAACTTGTCAAGCTTTAAAATATTGCAATAATTTTCCAGCGTTATACCATCGGGTGCAGTAGAGTTTCTCCTGGGCTGCAATTAACCAACAGCTTATGTTAATTTTAATTAATTAACTTAGGTTGATAGTAATGCCATGCAATAAAACATTTCGCTCGGTGTGAAACTTGTCCATCACATTTGTTTGTGACCTAAGTTAGTAATTATGTGTGCTTAAGTCAGTGGTAAATGGAAATAAAATGATGCATCAGAGCCAAAATGAGGCAATTTGTGTCAACTCAGTTGGTTGATAGTGTTATAAAGGTAAAAGACACAGGAGCGCTGGTTAGAAACTGGTCATTATTTTGTAATCCAAGCAATCTCTCATGATACACATTCAGGACTAATCAAGACACCATTTTCTCGTGTGGAAAGTCTGTCTTGCAGCGCAATAAATCTAGCTAAAACCCCAACTAAGGTACAAGGTTCAGTAAGAAGGTTGACATTTGAATTAAGATGAAATTGCCATAGTTTGGTTCCTCTTCCACCTTTGAGATCTAAAAGATCAGCGCAAGCGAGTGTCAGACTTGTGACTAATTATTGAATGATGGAATTGATTAAAAGTAAAAAAAAAAAAAAGAAAAAGAAAAAAGAAAAAAGAAAGAGAAGGAGAGGATGTTCAGGTGGATGAGTTTTAATACCAATGTCTTATGGTGTGTGATGGGAGCTGAGAAGATGCTCACTGGCACACAGATATTTGCTGATTTTCCCATTCCAAGTGTGCTTTGGAAATAGGATTCCCTGTCTCCACTGCTGCAGTGTCTCACCCTGCTAGTAAGGTTGAGAACTGCTTTTTTCTTAAAACTTTTGTTATGTAAAGGCTTTTTTTTCCTGTCTGCTTTATTTCAGTTGGACAGTCATGGTTTCCTATGTTGCCTTTGGTTTCAGAGTGAAAAAAAAACAACCCAAAAATAAGTGTTGTCTGTATTTTTGCAACTTAGACCAAAACTAATTAATTAGTTGAGTGTCCAGCTATTCTGACTTGCTTTTGATGTCTAAGTTTCCAAGACATTAAAACTCCAACGATCTCAGCAAATGAAAACAAGAACACAGGAGAAAAAAAAATTAAAAAAAGAGAATCCACCCTGTGGATTACTTGCAACCTTTTATTTCCCTGAGAGGCTGAGCTTTGTTTTCCTATTGATGGATAAAAAGTACTCATTAAAGATGCCGATGGTGTTTCTGAAGCTACCTCTTCAAGCAGCATGACAAACCCAGCAGTAGTACAGCACAGGTATGTGAACTTCTTTCACTGGAGCTTCTTGCAAAGGAAAAGAACTCATTTTTCTTATTCAAACTTGTATCTCATTGAAAAGAAGAAAAGGTGCTCTGCTGGACCTTGTTCTTACCAATTGGGAAGGGCTGGTGGCTAATGTGAGACTCAGGGAGAGCCTTGGCTGCAGTGACCATGAAACAGCAGAATTTAAGATCCTCAGGGCAACTGGGAGGATGTATTCTAAGTTGACAATGCTAGACTTTAGGCATGACAGCCTGATGTAGTGTGAGGTGTCCCTGCCCATGGCAAAGGGGTTGGAACTAGATGATCCTTGTGGTCCCTTCCAACCCTGATTCTGTGATTCTATGTTCATCCTCCATGTGCCTTGTTGAACTGATGTTGACAGGTAGAAGCACCTTTGATCAAAGACCCTTTCTTTGCAATATTAATTCACTTTACAATTCACTGTATTAATTCACTTTATGCTAGAAAAAAAGCTGCTAGTGAAAATCACACATATTGCCATGGAAATTTCATGTCTGGTTCCAGTGAAAACATGAGAAACAAATAATAGCAAATCATGTAACTATCATCACCTTCCTCTGTTAGTATTGCAGGAGGATGGATTTGCTTCATCATTGACTAGTTGAAATCTTAGGTTTTGAGGTTAAAAATGTACTTAGACTTGGAACTAGGTGGCTGCCTGAGTGTTTGAATTCTTTAATACTTTCTGAATCAAACTGAGTTCCAAAACTGCAGTGTTGTTTGGAAAAGAAAAATGGAAACATTTAATTTAGAAAAAAAAAAATCATTTTCCCACATTAAGTAGATTGATCACTTCTAAGAGTGCATATATTCATATTAAATCTCCTTTCTTATCATTAAATGATTTCTCAAATTTGATTCCTTTAAAGAAATTCTTCTACTATACAGTATTTATATGTCAGTAATCTCAGAACATTGATACTTTCTTTCTTAGAGCAAACAAATGAAACAGTAATCCTGGTCTTCCAATCATCAAGATGGAGAAATAGCAATTTGGGGCCCATCTAATGGGTTGCTTTTTGTTGTTTTGTTTTTTTTTTTACACCCTTTGCAGTACCCTGCTTCTTAAGAAACTGCCTTTGCTGCTGGAAAATCATTCATATGGAAAATCCTTGCTGGAGTCTGCTCATTGCAGGTTGGGAAACGAGTATAAATTTATGCTGGAGAATGGAAACCTGCAGTGTGGGATCTCTTGAGTGGGTTTTACAAGAAGAGCTATGACTGATTATTATGCTAATATTAACTTCCAATTGTTAATGAACCTTTCATCCTGAAGGATCCCCAACACGCTTTGCAGACAACACAGATCTCTCCCACTCCCAGTGAAATGCAGCCAGCTCTTCTGGCTGCTCTTTGTGACTTGGTGTTACTCAATAGTAGAATATAACCTCTGCCTGCCTCTACACGGGCAATGTTTAGCAATGCAAAAAGTAATTACCAAGCTGGACTGCAGCCAAGGCACCGGTTCTGACACTCTTGTTCCTGCAAGTGAAAAGTGCTACAGTATCTTTAAGTGGCCATAAGTCAGAGCTTGGGTCCAGCCTCTTATCAGAAACACAGAGGCACTGGTATAACACAGAGTCTCAAGGGAGGATGGGGAGCTACTGCCTCACCCCCAGTGTGATTTCTTGTAGCAGCTCCAAGTTTTACTTGGAGGCTTTCCCACTGGAAATTGGACTGATGTAACCCTGCCCGTCTGGGTGATCAATGGTGATTTTCTGTGCTGTCAAAAGATTTTTTTTTTTTTTCCCCTTCTGCTGGCATGTTGGGTGTTTACCTGAAACACGTGTGTCTTTCCAGCTACCAAATGGTTCAAACTATGTGGAACAGAGCTGAGCTCCTCCTGTTCCTAATGACAAATGTCAAGCCCAAGCACAAGTACAGGCTGGGTGGTGAATGGCTGGAGAGGAGCCCTGAAGAAAAGGACCTGGGGGTCTGGGGTGACGAAAAGCTCAACATGAGCCTGCAGTGTGAGTGTAGCCCAGACAGCCACCGAGTGCTGGTCTGCAGCAAGAGCAGTGTGGGCAGCAGGGCAAGGGAGGGGATTCTGCCCCTTTGCTCTGCTCTCCTCAGACCCCACCTGCAGTCCTGTGTNCTTGAGTCCCCTGTGCTAGTGGGAGGTGTCCCTGCCTATGGCAGGGGGATTGGAACTAGATGATCTTTGAAGTGCCTTCCAACCTTACCATTCTATGATGTTCTTAACTTTAGGAAGATTCAATTTCTAACTGTCTGGATCAATAAAAGCAGCCAAGATTTCTTAGCAAGATACATTCCCTTTAATTGATACTCATTTAAATTAACTTGTGTTTACTGTAAACATTCTTGCTGTCTGAAATGTGCTCCTACTACAGAAGCAGCAATATTTGTAGTGATGGAAGGGAATGCTGCCTTTTCAGTACTTTTATTTGGAGTTTGAAGTCCATTAAAGTGACTTCATAAATCTAAAACAAAATCCATTGATTTCCATTGTAGTTAATGAGCATGTGGCATTTGATTTGGAATTAAAGAGGCATTATCACATTGTTTTAAGGGTCTTAAATTTAGCCTTCATTAATAAAAAGATGGGAGAGAAGCATCTGCATTTTAAGCGGTCCTCTGGAGTGCTGGAAACTTTGAGGCAGTAACGTAATGCTAAGTGCCTTCAGCATCTGAACAGCTACTTTCTAGGTCTAAGCAGGACCCAGTTTTGCTGATACAAAGGAAATGGAACTGATGTTGACCTGGGGTGATGGGGTCTGCTATCTCCTTTGGCCATTGATTTGGTAGTGTTTAAGCTTCTGTTTAGTTTTCACTAGAGAAGATCTAGTTGGCTATTTACATGTCTGAAGTTTATCGCCTGGTAGATCTTGGGCTTTATGTGTTCCCCTTGAGAATATGACCTGAGCAAGGGCTTCAGGAACAGGCTGTGGGATGTTAGTGTAGGGTGTAGCTGGTGAGAAGCCCACAGCCAGGTGGGGTGGCTGTTAATAGTAAACATATTAATGTAAGAGCAAGTGGGAAACAAAGGTGCAGCAGGAGAGTGCCCTGTAAAGCAACTTATTTCAGGGCAATGCAGAGAAGACATGAGAAGATCATGGGAATTGTGATAGCGTGAGGGGATGCTCGTAGATCTTTTCTCTCTCTCTCAGTGCCTGTTTGAATAGCTGTGGGAGAGGGAGGCTGTCCCGCAAGACCTCTGCGTGACCCCAGTCCCAACCGTTCGCTGGCGACTGTGTGTGTGTGCTGCCCGTGTCGTGGCAGTGCATGGATGGCTTGTCAGAGTTTACAGCTTTCTGGCTTATTTTAAAGACTCTTGGAATCTTCTGCATCCTGCAGCAAACTGGGACAGGCTGACCTCTAAGCCACATAATCTGAGCATAAGTTAAAAAAGAAGCCCAGAATTTTCCCGTCCCGAATAGCACCGCTGCCGACGATCTCTGATCCAGCTTTAATGTTTAATTGGATGACCGGGTTTTAAACAGAGCATTCTTTAACCCGGCTGACTCTGCCTGCCCCCATCCCCCTGCCCAACAGCAGCCTCACTCCAGTTATCAAAGTGTCATTAGTAGAGACAGCTGCCTGTAAACAACAGGAATGTCAACACAACTGTCTCGGTCAACAGGAATTTAACTTTAATCTGTTCATTACTTAAAGATACATCATCCTCTTTCTGCACGGTTATCTACATCACTTGCAGACAAAGGCAGAGAACAAATTGATGACAGGGACTGGGGGGGGTGATGGTGGTGGTGGACCGGTCCTGCCTCAGCCAAGCTGGTTCTGTTCATCATTCCCAGTTGCCCCCTGCCAGCCCCTTGTAAGTTCCCCTCCTGTATATGTATATATATATATTTTCTGGGTTGTGGGCGAGGGGGGTCAGGAGTTCCTTGTTTAGCTGGAAACAGATACTACATATTTATAAATGTAAACTTGGAGCGCTGCCAGACTCCTGCATTTAAGTGATTAACAAATGTTTCCCTTCAAGTGGACACCTCTTGTTCTAAATATATTTGACAAGAATGTAAAGAGTCAACCGGAGGGTAGAAAGGGCATACCACAAGCATTTTATGCAAGAGGCTGCCAGCATTTCCAGGCCTGGTGCTCCGTGGCCGGCAACGCCGGCGTTCGACGGGTGCCAGCCGAGCTCAGGGCGGGCAGGCTGCCAGCACAGCCCAGCCTCCCCGCTGTTTAACGACAATGGATTTACTGCTTCTCTGCATATTGGTGTTATTTTGTGTAAACAAGGTTAACACTCCTTTTAAATTAAATGCACCACCTGGTGACTGGATGCCTGACCTTGGCAGACGTCTTTCACCTGGTGTCCAAAAGGGGTGGGTACACCGGCTGTGCCTCTGCCCTTTCCCAACCGCTGGCTGCCTTTAATAGCTTACCCCGTAAAAAAAAACCCAACAAAACCTGTGTCAATCTGTGCAGCCCAGAGCATCTCTGGGACTATTCCCACCTCCAGATGCACAGGACATCCAGGAATAGGAAGCTATTACTTATGAGCCAGAGCATTATTCTTTCTTAACCTTGTGCATAGCAGATAGTAGATTATTCTTATGACCCCTGAACTTGCCATGTCCCTCCTGCTTTCCCCCAAATCGTTCTCTTGATTAATCAAAACGCATCTGATCTTCTGTTTTGTCTAGTGCCAGAAGGGAAGTTGCTGACCCTGGTCCCTTCTTCCCCTTCAAGAGAAGATGGGCAAACTTGAGACTGATCTTTTTCTCCCCTTTCCAAACGATAATTTGGAAAAGGAAGCATTCTCACCTGTGCCAAAAGTATCTGAACTTTTTCACTTCTAAAGCACCATCTGTCATACAAGTTCAACTATGAAGTTTCAAAGGTAGCTGAGTCTGCCACCTTTGATACCTCTAGAGGTGCCCCCCTGTTAAGGCTGAAGTAATTCATCATAGCGTATTAAGAATTAAGAAAATTATACTGAGTAAAGAGATCTGCATTTCATGGAATGGGGAGTCTGCAGCTAAATAATAACTATGTAGTTAAGAAAAATCTCTTGAAGATCTCAATATACGGACTAGATAAAGCCTGCAAGTTCTATGAATGAAAAGTGTACTGAAGTTTGTAAATTCTGCAGGAGAACAGACCCATTGTGCCCAGTGACACACAGAGCTTATGAATTTAACAGGACTGCAAAGTACACTCGAGGCCAAAAACCCTACTGGTGCTACAGATCTAACTTTCAGTGCTTCTCAGTAAGAAAGGATTGAAGGAGCTGCTGGAACCCTTCGTGGTGGCACCAAATCTTTTTCAAGGCAGTTCTCTGTACATCAGCACAGGCTTCCTGGCAGGACTTCAATATAATTTTCATAAAATAAGTTAATTGCTTGTAATTTGACTTAATGTCAGCATCTACCTTTCAGCTGCCCAGTTTAAATAGAGGTACTTGGCTGACATCCTTCCCTAGTTGTGGGTAGACCAGTAGTACATACTCATCCCTCCCATGAATCCCTGAAGGGTACCCAGTCCTATGTGATTTTTTTTTCATGTGTTGACCCTCAGAATTACCCTTTGATGTCAAAACTACCAAACTATTTGAATTGAATGTTTTTCTTTTTAGGAGTTCTACATCTACTGCTTTCAGTCTTACTGATTCTCCCCTTGCTCTTGAGCTATGAGAAAGTGGAGTTAAAAGTTTTCTAATTTTTTCTTTTTTCCCCCCTGGAAACTTTACAGAGAAATCTTAATAATTGTCAACAAACAATTATACATCCAGATAAGAACAATGAGCTAGATAATAAAATAGAGATGATGAGAAGTCATCTGAGAGGCTTTGTTTAATAGCAATAAGACATTTTTGAAAAGAAAGTCCAGATAGGTAGAAAATATGTAAAAGAATGTGCTATAAATAAATGTGTTAAATGCAGTTTTTCCTAAGCATTTTTTTGGAAAGAATCTCCTTATTCAGTGACTAATTTACAGGCAATTTTCTGCTTTTACATAAGAAAATGCAGCACGTTTAGAGGTGAATGCTTCAAGTTGTAGTTGCTCAGCCCATAGGTACTGTGTGTGTTACTAGGCAGAAGGCTAATCCAGAACTGGGAAGAGGAAAGCTTTAAGTGAGTAGCAAAAAAAAAAAGAAGATTTTTTTTTTTTTTCAGAGAGCTGCCACATTTGTTGTACAGATAAGGGTAGTCTAATTAAACTATCACTGCAAAGTCCCCAGATTCCCCAGGCTCTTCTTTTGCTCTTAGCTGGAGCTTGGATTCGGTACTCCAAGAAATGCAGTCTCTTTGAACGAGTTCCTCTTTGTGTTTCAAGGATTGTTCTCATCTGTTTTATAAAGAGCCCCTGTTATCTGTAATGGAGTGTGGTAGCATCTATCCTGACTGGATCACACAGTGACAGAGCTGGGAGCTCTGAACGATACCTCATGCCCGTTTGCTCCCTCCTGTCTGTTTCCTTTCATGCAAAATTCTCTCTCCACAGACTTACAGAGCAGAATTGCTTTTAATGAGGTTTACGATAAGCTCCTGATGTCCTTTTCCTGCTTCCCGAGCTGTTTGCTAAAGGACTCACCTTTTGTTTCTTTAACAGCCAGAACTAAAAGCACTTCTGTCATCACAAAGTGTCAGCAGTGTTGCAGGAACAGGAAAATGGTGAGCTCACATGAAACTCAACCAGGTGCAATCGCCAGCACTTGAACCTTCAGGAAAATGGTCTGTATGGCAGTGTTGGAATCACAGGCCTGTATCTGAGGGTTGTTTTTCCTGCAAGCCTGTCATTTTGTGTCCAGTCTTGGGTGTGGATGCACCTGAACTGAACCACACATGAATAGAGGCATATTTGGTTCCTTGGGGTACAGACACCAACTGCCGTATGATTTACATAACATAAGCAGTATGAGAAATAGAACTACAGAGTGTCAGAGGCTGGAAGTGACCTGAAAAGCTCATCCAGTCCAACTTCCCTGCCAGAGCAAGATCTCCTAGAACAGATCACACAGGAACACATCCGGGCAGGTTTGGGATATCTCCAGAGAGAGACTCTACAACCCCCCTGGGCAGCCTGTTCCAGGGCTCTGTCACC
>VWYK01102357.1:213-11752 GCA_013399775.1 Semnornis frantzii
GTTAGATTTTGCTGGAAATTAAAAAACAGTTCTTCTTTGGGCTTGCATTTTATTAGGGATTGGTCTACTTTGATTTCTTTTTATCCGTATGGGCGTGGTTGAGGAAAAAAAAGTCTTTGTTCCAGGAACAGTGTTTGTCTTTCACTAAACAAATCTTCAGTTTATTCAGCCTTTGTTCATTCTTAGATTTATCTATTATTGAACCTGGACTGAAAAGGAAGGGAAACAAATGCATCATAAAGTCCTCAGTGGAATTGCACAAGCATGTATAAAAGTGATCCTGTAAAAAATGACTTGGTTTTAATTCATGCCAGGGGGTTGAGTTAAGTCGTCAGTTGTCAGGGGTAGAAAGTTTGTGTAATTCTGCGCAGAGACTTACAACACATTTGTCTAGAAACTTATGGTTTACTACAAAGGCACGTGGGACATACATTTATATACACGCTGTTTAAAAAGCTGACCACATCCTGGCATAAGAAAAGTGCTGTCAGATCAACAGATTCAGCTCACCGCTATCTCCGCAGAGGTATAAAGTAGTAATAACTGTCAGACACGCATATACGAAACTCTCGAAGGAGCTGAAGGATGGATCATGTGCTTGTTAATTCCTAGAACAGTTCTGATCTGATTCGTAGAGTTTCCTAATAAAGAAGAGAGAGCCCTTATCCCAGGAGCAGTTGGCTCAATTGTGCTGTTGTGTAGGCTTATGGGATACGTATTGTTGAAAACAAAGAAAAAGCATGGCCACATCCTTATTGACCGAAATAGGGTTTAGGGCCATAATTTTTATTTTCTTAGAAAAATTATGTCAGTGCTGCTTACCAAAATGTATTACTTTTACTTTATTAGATAAATTGTTTGATCCCCCCCACCTATGTCAGGGTAATGGGGAAAATTCTGAGTTTTTAAAAGTGATGGCTTTCAGAAGCTGTGCTTTTAAAAACAGTATTTCCCAGGTTCCTCTGCCATGTCGTTTGGGTTTTCCTGCAGCATTGCATTCATCTGCAGTGATGACATTCTAGGTGATACATCTGCTTCCAAAGACTTTTTAAAATTTAGCCTTACATGTGTCACCATTTCCATTGCCTCATGTGAATCAGGAGGAGTTGTGCCCTTGTATTTAGGCAGGGAGGAATGATCTGACATTTCCTTCAATATCTGAAATGATTTTTACTTTAAGGGTAAGAAATATGATTTCAGTATTGGTAATGGGATTAAATAGTAGACCTTTTGTCTCTGACAGAAGAAATAGCGGAGTTATTCAGTAATCAAAGTACAGCAGAAAATGTAGAGCGAATGCTCTTGCTTTGTCTTCATTGGCATGCGTGGAAAGCCATGTTCAGTTACCCCACCTGAGGAGATAAATGACCATAAAAAGAAGTGCTGTTAAGTACTGGCTGCATACCTACAAATGAGTAATTTCTCACGATTGCATCTATGGTTGTGTTTTTCTGCTGCCAGGTTTCCTGCTGGTTATCATATGATGAAACTTGATTGTAATATTTCAAAGTCTGATGCCTTTATGCCTAATATCACCTAAAACCTGGGGGAACTGAAAGGTCTGAGCTCTAGATTGCTTTATATTTTGAGCCCACATTTTGACAATATGAGCTGTTTGAAAATTCATTTGCTGGTTGTGCTCTGCAGGTGTTTCATTGAGTTCTGCTGCATTTGGAGTTAATGTGAGGAAAGTTGTTTCCACCTGTTGGGGTAGTTTAGCATCAATGACCAGGTCAGATCAACCCACCTCCCTGGCCCAGGGGCCCTTGGGTAATTGACAGTATCAGATACTTCAAAGGAGAATTAACACCTGTATGCTGTGGTGCTTGTATATTATTATTTTCAAAAGATGTTAGGTGGTGTAAACATGAGTTCAGTAAGGCTGTGTAGGGAGCTGAGTGAGAATGACGACTAATATTTCTATCAGAGCAGCCAAGTTGGCAAAGTATGGAGAGCACTTTGATACAGGCTGTTGGCCAAGTTCTGCAGAGCAGTGTTTTCTTACTTATCTAGGTAGAGTACTTGTAAGTAAGCATAGGAGAACTAAAAGGAAAGCCAAAAAAGAAGCAGTTTCAATAAACTTCAAAATTTATTCTATTTTTAACATTCCTTTCTGTGCTATAAAAGGTAGGTCTTGAGAAAAGGCCGAACCGTGTTTTTTTCTGAGATGCTTGATTTGCAGCTCTTAATTTGTGTATTTTCTGACATACTAAGAGGGTTGTGTTTTTTTTCTTTTCTTCATGCAGGTGAGGATGATGAAGATTCAAACCTACTCATTCTCAGCTACCCACAGTATTGTCGATACCGTTCTATGTTAAAGCGCATCCAGGACAAGCCTTCTTCAATACTAACAGACCAGTTTGTTTTAGCCCTGGGAGGAATTGCAGTAACAAGCAAGAACCCCCAAATCTTCTACTGTCGGGATACTTTTGATCATCCTACACTAATAGAAAATGAAAGTATATGTGATGAGTTTGGTAAGTCACATTACAGCTATTTTCTTTCTCTCACAACTAAAGATCTTTTTCTTGCTTTTAAGTGTCCACTGATTTCCAAGGGTAAGATGAAATTCCTTTGAAGTGAACCAATGCTATTTATGTTTGAAATGTTAAGTACCAAATGCACTGTTTCCTCTGTGAAACCGAAGGCTTCTAGCCACTAGTGATATTGATATTGCAACTTGACTTTATCACAAAGATCATGTTACATAGGTAGAGCGTGCAGCACTGTTACTCAGTATGCAGGAAAGGTTCTCTTGTCTAGACTGAAGATTTGTGATAGAAGGGTCTGCCTTGACCATACACTTCTAGCCTGTGTCTTTCCAGGAGCTTTAGGAAGTGTGGGGTTTTTTTTAAGTTCTTGTTGGTGCAGTGTGCTAACAAATGCAAAACAGAAAACACTTCTTGTATGTTCCACTGCATTGGCAGAGCACTCGTTGACCAGGCGTGTGCTCCTAAGACTCTGAATGAAATTCGGCTACAGCTGGTGTGTTTCTAGCCTTCCTTAAATGTGAGGTTCTTCAGAAGGAGCGTTGCCAGTGCTAGGAGCTTGGTTTTACACATACAGAGGCACTTCTGGGAGGTGGTCTCTTAATACAAAGTGTGTAGAGAATACTCAATACTCTGCAGCTCCAGAGGAGTAGGCAGGCCCTTGCAGCAGGGAGAAAGGGCTGTAAGATTCAACTCCTGGTAGCTGCTAGGTGACTTCACATCTGTCTTTGTGTGTCATATCAACCTAGGGGCAGCAGATGTGCTGCTGAAGTGTGTCAGAATGAATGTTGTCTACACACCCAGGGTAACTCCAGTAATGGGTCTGGTGCAATTCCTTTATCAGTGTACCTGTGCTGTGAAAGTTAAGTTTTATTATCCATATCACCAGATAGATGAGGACTGTAACTACTGCTCTTAAAGGCTGTTTGCATAGTAGCAGGTCCTTCTTTCTGTGCCAGACCCAAACATCTCTGCAAGGAACCTCTGGTGGTTTCTTAGAGAATTTCTGATTATGCATTTAACATATGATAATGGGAGTGAGAGGGAAGGAATTCAGTGATGCTATGATGGGAGGGTCATCTTCCATCTGGCTTTGAGTTTGGTACCCAGTCCAGGCCTTGTGTTGGTAGAGAAACATGACCCACATGGTGGCATTGGGGTATTTTGTGAGGTACTGCAGGACTGCTGCTCTGTTAATGCACCCACCGGTTCCCAACAGGCAGGAAAGATCTGTGGTGTCATCACTAGAGCACTTAACTGCTGCGAATAGTTCTAATTTTGTGATGTCAAGCTTCTGCAGGATCAGGCTCCAACCACCAAGCGTTCTCACACACAAAATGTTAGTAGTCTTGAACAGACTAGGAATAAATTGTTGGTTGCTCTTACGGGTGGGGATGGTGAGAAAATGAATGAAATGCCCTGAAAGTTTGGTCCAATAACACAGTGGTATTATGTTGTTTTTTATTTACTCTGAGCTTCAGCTCAGAATATAAAGTTCATTTTTAATTGACTACCTTTTTTGTATGGGAATGGTTATTTTAGGCTTGAAGGCATTTGATGAGCATACCATCTGTTTTCTGTGGAGTATTTTATTCAGGGTCATTCCTTGTTACAGGTTTGTTGAGATAGTTGGATCCATAATGTAAGTGTATCATGGAATATTAGTAATAGATGAATCAAAGAATTGTGGAGTGATGCAGAAACTATGCTTAGTGAACCACAGCAAGTGCTTTGTTCAGTCTCTGAAAGCTAGCTGTGCTGTTCTTTTGACCTTTGCAAGGCAATTACCTCATTATCAAACCATAGCCACAGAAATATTAGCCAGATAAATTAATAATGAGTATTTAAATTTTAATTTGGTTTAAGAAGCAGATTTTTTTTTTTAAATACCTATAAAACCAAAAAATACCACACTTTAGAAATATTTCTAAGGAAAATAACGATGTGGTAAAATTCGTAAGCTCTACTGTGTTATGAAAAGAACCTGGACAATGGATGGGCCATTTCTGTGTTGCAAAATGGGTAGTGTCAATTGCATTTACCTTTGTTGAAAGCAACAGGCAAAGTGTCCTTTGCTGGCAGGACAATAAAATGTACAATACGTTGTTATACAAACAGTTTACATTGATATCATGTAGATTGATGGCACATAGGGAAAGTGATGACTGCTAAAGCTAAACAGAGGCAGGGTGGTACAGTAGATAAATGGATTACTCTAAGGTACTGTTATTTATCAGTCAAATCTGAGGAGAGACTAGATTACAGAAATGTGACTAAAATTCTTAAAAGGTGCCTCTAAGGAGGTCCAGACACATTTAATTTGAAGGATTTGGCTATTTCTTACCTTGCCAATGAAAGAAACATGCAGAAGGAACAAGATAGGAACATTTGTATTTCCCTATCACCTGGAGTTCTCCAAACTCTAAAGCCAAGTAAAAAAACTGAGAAATGCAGTCTGCTGAAGTCTTTATCTGGGAAGCACTGGCTTTTGAATCAAATGCCAAGTCTTTCTCAGAAACGTTGTTGTTGGGGAAGGTGTTACAAGCTCTCTGCACATTGGAGTATTGTACAACAGTCAGAGCATGTCACAAATGACACCTTTACAAAGAGCCCCATTCACTGCAGTGTGTAAGCTGGTGTCCTTGTTAGGCAGCTCTAATACAAATTTTTCCAGGATATACTTTTATAATAAAATTTCTAACAGAAACATCTTGTTCAGCTCTGAGTTATACTCCTCCCCTATTTTTTCCCCCCTATTCTGTAGAGTTTAGCAAAAATAAAGCAGGAAATGGAAAAAAAAATACTAAATTTTGTAGACAGTAAATGATTCTTTTTCTGATGTTTAAGTGGAGGAGGTATGTTGATGCTGTCTTTGAGCTCCCAGAGACATGGCTGAAAGAGATGCTTTGATGCAGTCCCATATGGATGACCTCTATTTCCATAGAGCTTCTATAAGGGTTAGGCTATGATAAACATCGGTGTGGGCCACCACAGCCAGTACCTGCTGCTGGCACTGCAGCTCCCTGTCTCTGCCACTGTTCTGCCTGCGCACTGCCGTATGGCACATTTGGTCAGGACCAGTTTTCTTGGACAGTCCTGAACTGATTCTCCTCTAACTTGGTTTAGTGTGCTACAGCATCCCATCAAGGAGGACACTGGAGAAGAGTACTGCTGAGGAATCAGCTCAGCAGCTGGAAAGCTCAAATATTTGCATCAATTTCTTTGCAGCCTGCCAGGGAAGGACTTGTTCTCCATTTATAGAGGAAAGACTGCTGTGAGTGGAAAGACTTTTGCTCCCATTGTTGTTGATACAACTACTGATTAGTTGATCTAACTGCTATGGAGGGTTCCCCTCCAGAATGCAAGTAGGCTCAAAAGATTGCTTCTGTTCAGAAAGCAGAAGACATATGGCATTCTTGGTTGTCCTCATACCCAAAGTTCATGGATATGACCACAGTAAAATTATAGATTACATACCTCTTCCTCTCCTGAAGTAAAAGCAAGTAGAGGTCTTCACTAGCACAAAACAGTCAAAGAGAACAAAGAAACTCTGGTGTTACTGACTACAAAAAAAGAAATCTGAGATTTTTAACCTGCGCAGGAGGCTGAAGTAAAGTTGTCCATGATTGCAATGAACCACAAAGCCTTGAGCCCTGTCTAGCGGTGCCACCAATCCATACAGGCAGGCAGCAGTGTCCCTGCCACAGCCCCATGGGCTGTGTCTGCCTTCCCAAGGGAGAGAATAGTTGGGCACAGCAGGGTGAGCAAAGGGACCAGGTTCTCATGATGTGTCCTTTCAGTTCTCTGAGCAGACTGGAGTTCACCTACACATTCCTTTATCTAACTGCTCCTGTTAATTGGCACGTGGAAAAAACCCAAACCCTTATTTCCTCATTCCCCTGCTTCCTTAAAATAATATGTGCCAGCTGAACAATTCATTTCTTTTGAACTCAGCATCATTGGTAAAGATGTTTTTCAAAAACATTTTGATTCATCAGCCTGTGGGCTTACCGTTACTAAAAAAGTTTTGTAAATGCATATAATTTACTGGCATTTGCTGCATGGTCAGATTATGCTGCAAGGGAGGAGGAATGCAAAGATAGGGATCCTAATAGTTTTCATTATAGACTGAAGAGATCCAGCTGGAGCCAAAGCTGCTTGCACAGTGTACAGAAGGTGTATCTGAGGGTCGCTAGACATAAAGCAGTGTGCAGTTGGCACTAGAGTAGCCCATGTCCTCTGTGTTTGCTTGTCGAAAAAGATGACTTTGCCTTATACCAGGCTTGCGCCTGGTGCACCTCACCGAGTGACTTCCAGGGCACATTCATGAGCATGAGTCATCTTGCCACCCATTTGTGGGCACCAGGCTTGAGCACTTGCAGGACACTGGGAACAGGCACTTAGAAGCAAGAAGGGTCAGATGCTTGGGTGTCGGTGGATTTCTACAGCTCCATTAGCTTCTCCAGGTGAAAATCTCACATGGAAGGATTTGTTGTGGTGTTTTGCTAGATAAACATTGTCAACCCTGTCTGCTAAAGATGAACCAGACAGCTTTTTCTTTTTGTGAACGTGAGGTTACTTTTTCTATAAATACGAGTATGAGAGAAGATTGAATACCTGAATTATTCTTTCTTTTTAAAAACTATTTGGTAAATTTTAAATCAGTCTGGATTACTTTTATAGGATGGTGGGTCTGATATGCCATTAAACAAGCTGGTTTTTCCTTGGATTACTGCAAACACTTAATCACCCCAAAAAGAAGGCTAAAAATTTCATTTTATGTGTAAAGGCCAATTTTTTATAAAAGGTTTTATACCAAAAAGTGAGAGAACTGCATCCTCCTATGCTATTAATACTATCTTTTGTCTGAAAAAATGAACTTTTTTATTTTTACTGTAACATGGTATGTATGTAAAATGGTGTGTAAAGGGCATTCAAGTGCCCACTTCCTTCATTCCCCTTACCAATATAGTGCTTGCACCGAAAACAAATCCTGAAACCTTCCACAACTCAGATGTCCTTGTAAGACAATGCAGAAAGGAAATTCCCTTACCTCCAGCACTGGCAGGGAGTGGTTGGGAGTGTGCCACTGTGGTTTCTGAGTTTTGGAGGGACTACTTTCTGTCTTGTCACTGACTAGGGAAGATGTGGCAGAACAGCGCTATAAAGAAGAAGAAGCTTTTAAAGGATAGGCTGTGTACTGGAATAAATGTGTAGCATGAAATATGATGACTTCAGGGTCTGGAGTGGTACCATTACTACTGGTGTACCTGAAATTCGGTCTTTGATTTTGCTAGACATCTTGGTTTACAGGAACTGGTGGCTCACAGATAAAATAAGTTGTTTAGGGGAAAAACATAACAGACCAAAACCTTGGCAAGGAATGAGACTTTTAAAAAGGAAGAAAAAAGTGCTTCCAGTCTAAATGAAATACAGTTTTCCTGTTGGTGACTTATTTTATTTGAGTTAAAAGTGACTTTTTTTTTTTTTTTTTAAACCAGCTCTAATACAAAAATCGAACTTAGGTGTGAAAGCATGGATTTTTAGTGTTCTTCAGCTGATACAAAATATCAGGATTATTGCTAATGCCTGTTTTGGCTTCATGGAGGATAAATTGTATCTGTGAAATTCAGAAAACCCTGAAGTTTCCAGGTAGCTGCTTAAGGCTTCTTTGTTTTTTAATGTAAGTGTGATGTTAGAGTGGGATTGGTGTTAGTGCTCCTCTGCTAAGACATGTAGAAATGCAATAGGAAGAGTATGGAGGCTTTTGTTAGAGTGGCTACTGGGACCTCCTTAGGTGGAACTTTATGG
The DNA here is from genome assembly GCA_013399775.1 of Semnornis frantzii. Classification (NCBI taxonomy): domain Eukaryota; kingdom Metazoa; phylum Chordata; class Aves; order Piciformes; family Ramphastidae; genus Semnornis; species Semnornis frantzii. The sequence continues at coordinate 8,514 of VWYK01102357.1, forward strand.
TGGCATCTCCACCAGACTGAAAAATATGCAAATCTTTTCCAAGGTCTCAGGCAGGGTTGATTAGCTAAGTATTTCAAAATTTAATTCTCTCTAAACAAAAACAGGACATAGCTGGAGGGGAAGTAACAATTAATGCATAATAGTGCTATATACAATATAGATAATTTTACATTTCCTCTTCCCTCCCACCCCACCTCTGCAAACATAAGCTTTTAGCTTGAAAAAGCAAATTTGGAAATGTTCTGGATTCTGGTCAGATTTCTTATTTTGTTAATTCAACTGTAGAGTAAGATTTTAATGGTCCCCAGATGTTGTTTATAATGATTGATTTTTTTCAGTTGTGAAAAAATACTTGGGTTTTTTTTAAACAATTGATATTTTCTAGTGTGCTCTGCAGCATTTGAATAAAATGGCTGAAGGCAGAGCTGTTTGTGCCCAACATAATTGCTTCTGTTAAGTGATTTCTTCATTCTTAACATTTTTAGCTCTAATTGCTTTTTACTCATACATCTAAAAATAAATATTTGCAAGTTTTGCATTCTGTCACTCATTGAAATGCATAAAATATTTGTATACTACAAGCAAAAAGGCACCGATAAGGGGTCACATTCTGTCTCACTTAGTGGCATAAATCCAAAATAACTTGATCCACTTCTGTGGCTGTTACTGAAGATTTTCACCAGTTAACCAAGAGCAGAATCTCATCCAATATTAACATCAAGTTGTTAAGTGAGCATAAGTAATGTGTGGTAAAGTAAGATAAAATACCTTCCTGCCTGCAAGAACTTCAATAGAAATAAATACTGTTAGTTTCTGCTTTTTTGGGTATGTTTTCACCAGCAATCGTAACTGTAACTGAGTTATAATATGAAGATAGATTATTTTTCACTTGGTAATAAAAACTCCTCTATGGAGAACGATGATTTTATTTGGGTTGCACGTTCACACTGCCCTCAGGAAGGCAACAGATGCAGAGTGGTGAGGCAGTGTTTCCTGAAAAGCTGCTTTTGCCTGTTTTGTGTGGCCCCTTGGCATCAGTTCTCAGCTGGGGCTGATGGTGGCCCTTTGTCCTGCATGAAGTAGCAAGGTAGCTGCCTAAGGAAACTGCGGCAGCCAACCACCGTGAGACCATAGCTCCTGCGGTGAGGGTGCTTTGAAAATTGGTATGGCATCTTACTGCTTTGGGTGCACTTGGGTAGCAGTCCAGTAGAGAGGGGGGCTCACCCTGTGAGTGCATGGTGCTGTTGCCCGTGACCCAGCTGCTGAAGGCAGCATCAGAGTTGTGAACAGCAGGGTGGCTGGTGCAGCCTTCATGCTGGGCCCGCCCAGGCCGGGCCCCCCTGGGGCTCTCAGGGGACGGGAGGGGAGATACCTTCCCTCCTCCATGCACTAGTGGCAGAGCCAAGAGCCTAGGTGTGCCCGCTTCCAGCCTTGCACTTTTGACTTCTTTTTAGTTTTTTGAGTAGTGAATATGTGATAGTATTGTAGGGTGTACATGTTTTTATTAGTTAGAGTTTGGCAGAGAGTTTAATGAATAGTTCCAGTAAATGAAGGGTTAGCAAGTGAGCTGTTGTTCTGTGCCTGGTAATGTAACTTACCACATGGGCTTTGTCATCTGTTACATGTGTGTCTGCTTTATTGGTGTCCCTTAACTGAATGATTGCATACAGAAATGACTAATTCCTCCTACATAGGATTTCCACTCAATGGCTAGTTTGATTCAGCTATCGAAATCAGTTTTTGCCATTGTAGTGAAAACTAAGCCAGACTGCATTCATCATGAGCATAAGCCTTACGCACCATACATGTTCTTGTTTCTGAAGCCATCAAGGTTTTTTGCAATATGCCTTCATTAGAGCATCCTCATTTGACTCCTATCCTGGCTTCAGTACCTCCCTTGAACTACGAGGCCTGCCCAGGCTCTTGAGCTTTGTCTTGGGTGAGCTTTTGCTCCACCATCATCCCAAGCCTTTCAAGCAGCATCCCCAAGGTGTTGTGGGTCAGCTGTGGCTGGGAGTGGGAGACACCTCCGCTGCCAGAGAAGGGTCCCATTCCTGTGCCCAAACAATGGAAAAGAGAAGTGGTTTATGTCAGAATATGTTCACATTCTTCTGATTAAACCCACTCAAAAAAGACAACATTGTAATATTTTCCAATGACTATTTATCATGAATTACGTCAGCCTTAGTTTAAATTGCTGTTATTTCTCCTTAATGCTTCTTGGTGCCTGCATAATTTACAGCGTTGGCAGCCATGGGACTATGAAATAACCTTTCACAACCACCATACAATAGTAAAGAACATGAAGTTTTTGTTGTTAATTGTTATGAGACTGCTTTAACTTTTTTACAAAGTGACATAAAATATTGTTGAGGTATTTATGGTTAAAGCTACTTTTACATGGATCTATTTTGCTTCTGGCTAGTTCTTAACTAAAGCAGTCATTTGTGGTTATTATGCCTTGGGAGATATGTCAGAACTGGTTTAAGAGTATTATTATGTATCACATGTCATATATTACATGTCAGCACTTGAGGCTGTCTTTCAATAAAAACAAATGTAATTTCAGTTAATGGTCTTTTAGGTATAGGCCATTTGTAAACTTACCTGAGTTCATTTGAAGGTATACTAAAAAGCTTTGTTCTCCCAGAGTGCGCTTGAGTAATTTAATTTTGGCTTCAGATGTAATTTCCAAAATATTTTGCATTATTTCAGTCAGAGGGTGCTGCCTCTAAAAATCAAATAGTTTCCCAATCCCAAGGTTAATGTACACATTTTAAGGAGCTGTAATTGTTACTCATTACTTTGTTTACTTCCCCCCCTTTAAAACTCGCCTTCCCAGGTTCCCTACTGGTCAGGCTGATAGTAGTATCCCAGGCAACTAAGCCACCTAATGATGATACTTCACTGTACTGCTTAAATGAATAGTTTATACCTTCTAGATAATCTGTGGGTGAAGTGGGATATAAATTAAAGGTTGCAGGCAAATTTTAGATTTCCTTAAGTTTCATTTCAAATCTGGAAACTTACACAAGGCAAACTTCAAATTAATGTGTCATTCCCCTCAGTTCCAAATACTATGCATATTTTCCAGTACTTGTTTGAAGCAAGAAATGAAGCACGCAGGGCGTGCCAGAAAGCTGACAAAGAATGAAAATGCATAAATGACTCCTGAATGTTTTCTGATATTTTTTTTTCCTTAATGTATAATTAGTTAATTCTGCATTAGGGGGAATAAA